>JAGIQG010000015.1:55794424-55981556 GCA_024679065.1 Sphyrna mokarran
GATCTTGGTGTGTATGTGCATAGATCCCTGAAAGTAGGCAGTCAAGTCGAGAAGGTTGTTAAGAAGGCATATGGAGTCTTGGCTTTTATTGGTAGGGGGATTGAATTTCGGAGCCGCAACGTCATGTTGCAACTGTACAAAACTCTAGTGCGGCCGCACTTGGAGTATTGTGTGCAGTTCTGGTCCCCACATTATAAGAAAGATGTGGAGGCATTGGAGAGGGTACAGAGGAGGTTTACCAGGATGTTGCCTGGTATGGAGGGCAGGTCTTATGAAGAGAGGCTGAGGGATTTGAGGTTGTTTTCGTTAGAAAGGAGGCGGCTAAGAGGGGACCTAATCGAAACATATAAGATGATTAGAGGTTTAGATAGGGTGGACAGTGATAGCCTTTTTCCTAGGATGGAGAAAGCTAGCACGAGGGGACACAGCTTTAAATTAAGGGGTATGAGTTATAGGACGGATATCAGAGGTAGGTTCTTTACTCAAAGAGTGATTAGGGAGTGGAATGCCCTGCCTGCAGCTGTTGTAGATGCGCCAAGTTTGGTGGCGTTTAAGAGGTTAATTGATAAGTATATGGAAGAGAAGGGAATGGTTTAGTTTGGAGGGGCATTGCTTTTTATTTTGGTCGGCACAACATCGAAGGCCGAAGGGCCTGTTCTGTGCTGTAATGTTCTATGTTCTATGTTCTATTTTGCTAAAGCTCCTAAGATTCACATTTCCGTTAACATCTGCAGTTCCAACATTCACTTTATCCTAAATTTTCAGCAAGCAATCATTGAAGTCTCCATCTTATCTTTTCTATTGTTCCTAGACAAGTAGTTTTAACAAAGTATCCAACAATTTCTTAATCAAGAAAGCATTAATTAAAATAGACAAACCACTAAATAGCCAAAGATATCAGGAAAAACATTTTGAGATCTGGAATGCAGTGCCTGAGATTGTGATGGAGGCAAATTCAATCAATGCATTCAAGAGGGCTTATTATCTGAAAAGGCAGAATATGCAAGGGTATAGGGCAAAGGCAGTGGAGCGACACTAGATGAATTGTGCCTTCAGAAAGCCAGCACAGAGCCTTCTTGCTATCATCAGTAAGACTTTAATCCTAGAGTCTACAGATTTATGATTCTTTCACTTGAGATTCATGAGAAATTGTACAGGAGACACAAGTTTCTTCTTTAAGATTTTATTATATCTTTGAGATAGATTCAAAACCACTCACTGAATGATATGGTCAATGGATGAGAATTAACTAACCACTGAATTGGTACTAAGAATGCACAAAAACAATGACAGGTGAATGGTCTCCTTCTTTACTGTAACCAAGCTGTGATTCTATAATTTGAAGAAAACAATTTGCAGCGCTACAAAGAAAAGACTAGGATTTGGAACTAGCTGAGTTGCTAGTACAGAGAACACTGACATGATGGGCTGAATAGCCTCCTCTGTCCTGTAGCCATTTTATAACTCTATGGTTCTATATTACACTATCATTCCCTATCTTTCTATCAGCAGTTTAAAACATGACTATTCTCGCCATCTGTCTCCAACATGGGAATGCTTCAGATTTCATATCATCATCAGAACATTGCACATTTTTACCCCGTCTCATTGCTATTGATACTCTCATCCATACCTTTATTACCTGATTATTTCAATATTCTCCTGTCCTGAGAGAGAGTTGCCTAGGAGTACCCAATATTGACTCCAAATCTCATGAAGTGGAGATACCAGTGTTGGACTGAGGTGGACAAGCTGCAGGAGAGAGCTCTGAAAGCTTGTGATTTCAAATAAAATCACAGTTGTTTCAAATGGTTAGACTATAGCCTGATCTTATGTGATCTTTCATCTTGTGGCCCCCATGAAGTCTCATGATTTCAGGTTATAGAGTCATAGATGTTTACACATGGAAACAAGCCCTTCAGCCCAACTTGTTCATAACGCCCAGATTTTACCAATTGCCTGCATCCCTCTATACCAATCTTACCCATATTACTATCTAAATGCTTTTTAAAAGTCAAAATTGTACCTGCTTCTACTATTACCTCTGGTAGCTTGTTCCAGACGCTTACCATCCTCTGTGTGAAACAATTGTGGAAAAAAAAGTATTGTTACTACATAGAACATTACAGCGCAGTACAGGCCCTTCAGCCCTCGATGTTGCACTGGCCAGTGGACCCTTTAACCTAAACTATTCCAATATCATCCATATGCCTATCCATCGACCATTTGAATGCCCCCAAAGTAGGTGAGTCCACAACTGCTGCAGGCAGGGCATTCCACGACCTCACCACCCTCTGTGTAAAGAACCTGCCTCTGACATCCGTCCTATAACTACCACCTCTTAAATTTAAAGTTATGTCCCCTCGTGTTGGTCATCCCCATCCGAGGAAAAAGGCTCTAGCCAATTCCTATCCACCCTATCCAGTCCTTTGATCATCTTATACGCCTCAATTAGGTCACCGCGTAACCTTCTTCTCTCTAATGAAAATAACCTCAGGTCCCTCAGCCTTTCCTCATAAGGCCTTCCCACCATACCAGGCAACATCCTGGTAAACCTCCTCTGCACCCTTTCCAATGCTTCCACATCTTTCTTATAATGCGGCGACCAGAACTGTACGCAATACTCCAAGTGCGGCCGCACCAGAGTTTTGTACAGTTGTAACATAACCTCACGGCTCCTAAATTCAATCCCTCTACCAATAAAAGCTAACACACCATACGCCTTCTTAACAACTTTATCAACCTGGGTGCTAACTTTCAAAGAGCTATGTACTTGTACCCCAAGATCCCTCTGCTCGACAACACTATTAAGGGTCCTTCCATTAGCCCTATATTTCATATGCCTGTTATTCTACCAAAGTGAATCACCTCACACTTATCCGTATTGAATTCCATTTGCCACCTCACGGCCCAGCTCTGCAACCTATCTATGTCCCTCTGCAAACTGTAACATCCATCCTCGCTGTCTACAACTCCCCCCACTTTGGTATCGTCAGCAAATTTACTAATCCAACCCTCTACACCCTCATCTAGGTCATTTATAAAAATGACAAACAGCAGTGGCCCCAAAACAGATCCTTGAGGTACACCACTTGTAACTGCACTCCAGGTTGAATATTTCCCATCAACCACCACCCTCTGTCTTCTATCAGCTAGCCAATTCCTAATCCAAACTGCTAAATCACCTTCAATCTCATGCATCTGCACTTTCTGCAGTAGCCTACCATGGGGAACCTTATCAAACGCTTTGCTAAAATCCATATACACTACATCAACTGCCTTACCCTTATCTACCTCTTTGGTCACCTCCTCAAAAAACTCAATAAGGTTTGTGAGGCACGACCTACCCTTCACAAAACCGTGCTGACTATCCCTAATCAATTTATTTCTCTCTAGATGCTTATAAATCCTATCCCTTATAATTCTTTCCAAGACTTTGCCCACAACAGAAGTCAGGCTCACCGGTCTATAATTTCCAGGATGGTCCCTACTCCCCTTTTTGAACAAAGGGACAACATTTGCCATCCTCCAGTCTTCCGGCGCTATACCTGTAGCTAACGATGACATGAAGATCAAAGCCAAAGGCTCTGCAATCTCCTCTCTAGCCTCCCAGAGAATCCTAGGGTAAATCCCATCTGGGTTCTTACAGGTTATCATGTACTTTCCTCCTTCAGCTGATGAATCACTACTCCTCCATGTTGAACAACATTTGGAGGAAGCACTGAAGGTGGCAAGGGCATAAAATGTACTCTAGATGGGGGATTTCAATGTCCGCCACCAAGAGTGACTCGACTGCAGCATTGCTGATTGAGCTGGTCAGATCCTAAAGAACATAGCTGCTAGACTGAGTCTGAGCAAGTGGTGAAGGAACCAACAAGAGAGAAAGACATATTTGATTTCATCCTTACCAATCTGCCAGATGAAGACGCATCTGTCCATGACAGTATCAGTAGGAATGACCACTATACAAAGACCCACCTTCACATTGAGAATAACTTCCTTCATGTTGTGTGGCACTGTCACTGTGCTAAATGGGATAGACTTTGGACAGATCTAACAAATCAAGACTGGACATCCATGAAGCACTATGGGCTTTCAACAACAGCAGAACTATATTCCAGCACATTCTAAACTCATTGACCAGCATATCCCCCACTCAATCGTTACCATCAAGCCGGGCGATCAACCCTGGTTCAATGGAGAGTGCAGGAGGGCTTGCAAGGAACACCAGGCATACCTGAAAATAAGGTGTCAACCTGGTGAAGCAACCAACAGGACTATTTGCCTGTCAAGTAGCAAATGACACAGCTAAGCAATCCCACAATCAATGGATCAGATCTAAGCTCTGCAGTCCTGCCACATCCAGTTGTAAATGATGATGGACAATTAAACAACTCAGTGGGATAGGAGGCTCTACAAATATCCCCATCCTCAGTGATGGAGGAGCCCAGCAAAAAAGATAAGGCTGAAGCATTTGTATCATTCTTCAGTCAGAAGTGCAAGTTGGATGATCCATCTCTGCCTCCTTCAGTGGTCCCCAGCATCTTAGATATCAATCTCCTGCCAATTTAGTTAATTCCACATGATTTCAAGAAACAGTTGGAGATACTGGATACTGCAAAGGCAATGGGCCCTGATAACATTCCAGCAATAGTACTAAAGACTTGTTCTCCAGAACTTGTCACTCACCGAGCCAAGATTCTCCAGTATAGTTACAATATTGACATCTCCGCAACAATATGGAAAATTGCCCAGGTATGTTCTGTACACAAAAGCAGGACAAATCTAATCTGGCCAATTATCGCCCATCAGTCTAATCTCAATCATCAGTAAAGTGATGGAAGGGGTCATCAACAGTGCTATCAAGCAACACCTGCTCAGCAATAACCTACTCAATTTGGGATTTGCCAGGGTCACTCAGCTTCTGACCTCACTACAACTTCATTCACACATAGAGCTGATTTCATTTGAGAGGTGAGGTAAGAGTGACAGCTCTTGACATCAAGACTGCATTCAACCAAGTGTGGCATCAATGAGCTCTAGCAAAACGGGAATCACAGAGTCACAGAGGTTTACAGCCTGGAAATAGGCCCTTCAGCCCAACTTGTCCATGCTGTCCCTTTTTTAACTCCTAAAGTAACCCCAATTGCATTTGGCCCATATCCCTCTGTCCCAGCTTACCTATGTAACTGCCTAAATGCTTTTAAAAAGGCAAAATTAAACCGCCTCTACTACTACCTCTGGCAGTTTGTTCCAGATACTCACTGCCCTTTCTGTGACAAAGTTGCCCCTCTGGACGCTTTTATATCTCTCCCCTCTCACCTTAAATCTATGCCTTCTAGTTTTAGACTCCCTTACTTTTGGGGAAAGATATTGACTATCTAGCTGATCAGTGCCTCTCATTATTTTATAGATCTCTATAAAATCACCCCTCAGCCTCCTGTGCTCCAGAGGAAAAAGGTCCCAGTCTATCCAGCCTCTCCTTATAACCCAAATCATCAAGTCCCGGTAGCACCTTAGTTAAGAGTGGCATGGCAACACAATGGTAGCACTGCTGCTTCACACCTCCAGGGATCTGGGTTCAATTCCCATCAGGTCGCTGTCTGTGTGGAGTTTTCACATTCTCCTTGTGTCTGCGTGGGTTTCCTCTGGATACTCTGGTTTCCTCCTACAGTCCAAAGATGTGCAGGTCAGGTTGATCGGCCAAGCTAAAAAAATTGCCCCTTAGTAGCTTGGAGGTTAGAGGGATTAGTGAGTAAATATATAGGGATAGGGCCTGGGTGGGATTGTGGTTGGTGCAGACTCAATGGGTCGAAGGGCCCATTTCTGCATTGTAGAGTTCTATGTTCTAAATCTTTTCTGCACTCTTTCTAGTTTAATTATATCCTTTCTATAATAAGGTGACCAGAACCGTACACAGTATTCCAAATGTGGCCTTATCAATATCTTACACAAGTTCAACAAGCATCCCAACTCCTGTATTCAATGTTCTGACTGATGAAACCAAGCATGCTAAATGCCTCCTTCACCATTCTGTCCACCTGTGACTCCACTCTCAAGGAACTATGAACATATATCCCTAGATCTCTTTGTTCTGTAACTTTCTTCAATGGCCTACCATTAACTGAGTAAGTCCTGCCCTGGTTCGCTATGATCAACTGCAACTACCAAAATGCATCACCTCGCATTTGTCTTAACTAAATTCCACCTGCCATTCATCAGTACACTGGCCCAATTGATCATGATCCCATTGCAGTCAGAGATAACTTTCTTCACTGCCCACTATGCCACCAATCTTGGTGTCAA
Source organism: Sphyrna mokarran (assembly GCA_024679065.1). Taxonomy (NCBI): domain Eukaryota; kingdom Metazoa; phylum Chordata; class Chondrichthyes; order Carcharhiniformes; family Carcharhinidae; genus Sphyrna; species Sphyrna mokarran. Next base: position 55,800,731 of record JAGIQG010000015.1, read on the forward strand.
TTGCAAACTTACTAACCATGCCCCCTATATCAATGGGTATCAGACGGCAAATTCTCAGCTGGTTGGATATTGGGGAACAACCTTCCCCTAACAATATGAAGGTCACAATCTTATGATCTTGTTACACCCATAGATCAATGTGGTGAGGTCGTAATATAGCTTGAGAAGCCAAAAACCGAGAATTACACTCGTTTTCCTGCTAATTCCCATCATGCCAGGTGTGATAAGGAACGTGGACAAAAAGGGTGAAACACCAATTTGCATACATATGATGCATCTTAATAGAATTAACACACTCTATATGCAATCATTTCCTCTCACTTGCCTTAATGACCTTGTCAGCAAGACATCACGCCAGTGAGGAAAACACCTGTTATATAAAAGTGGTGCAGCAGGAGCAAAAAGGAACAGTTAAGTTTCATTGACTGCTAATCTTCGGGATGCGGATGGTGAGGGTGGGGGGGTCTTAGCCATGGCTATAGTGTGTGGTGGAGTTTGTGTGCTGGTCTTTGGGAGTTGGGAGATATGTGCTGGTCTTGGAGTCCAGAGATTAAAGGTCACCGTTGGCTGGGCCCTGGTGTTGAGCGCTAGACCCCTGCCTACTTAAGCAAAGTAAGAATTTAGCAACACCAATTTTAAATCCAACCGATTTATTTGATAGTAAAATTGCAAGCTTTCAACACTCTCCGTGTCTTCGTCAGGCAAATGACATGGAGAGTGTTGAAAGCTCGCAATTTTACTATCAAATAAATCGGTTGGATTTAAAATTGGTATTGCTAAATTCTTACTGAGTTCTTACCACCCCAGTCCAACGCCGGCATCTTTACGTACTGAGCAAACCCAGAGGGGTCACTTATGATGGTAGCCACCAAGCCAGTGCTGTTGCCATTGGCACCCTTCCATCTGTCAGCTACACAGGCTTTCTGGCTGATTGCTGACATTCCATCTCAGTAACCCCATCAACAGTAACAGGAAACAGCTCTATTCGCTGCTGCCCCAAGCAAGAGGAACTCTTGGACTCTGCAGTGCTACCCTCAATGGGAACCCATCCTTGTGATAATCACAAAGTTGTCCCTCTCCCTTTTGTATGAATTGTTAGCAATTCCTGGAAGCCACTGCACCAAATATTCAGGTGGGTGCACCCATGTCTATGCTTTAAGGGTTCCCAGTGGGATCCCTGCACAGCCACCCATGTGCTCTCTGTGCTCCCCACAGCAAGGGTGCAGTGACGGTCCCAAACTTGAGAGGTGGTACATGACATTGGCACACAAGTCAAAGGGCTTGTGTATCCCGTGATGGAGAACCTCAATGAAATTTCCCTCTCTTGCCCCCTCCTCAGAGCAAAAATGGATTTTGGCATGGTCATTCTTGTGGTTCGAGGAAAAGGCAGACATCGGAACACTGCAAGCCCAGAACAGAGGCAAAAGCAGGAAGAAGGGAGCCACCAGTCAGGGGCAGGAGGTGGGTGCCCATCAGCCTGAAGTGGGGCCAGGACACAGGAGACAGACAGTTCAGGATGAGCATGTCCTTTGAAGAGCTGACTGACAGCGTGCTATGCTGCAGGCTCCAGCTCAGCAAGGAGATGGTGTGGCACTTGTATCAGCTCATGCCAAACTTGGCACCCTGTGGTACACATGGAAATCTACTCCCGGTGGTAGTGAAGGTCACAGCAGCCCTCAACTTTTATGTCACCGGGTCCTTTTAGGCTGCTAGCGGGACCCTCTGTGTGATATCCCAGTCCTCGGTTCACAAGTGTATCCATGAGATGACGGCTGCCCTGTTTGCACGGACAGGCCAGTACATCCATTTCAATATTGGCCAGGCCCAACAGGAAGCCTGGGCTGCAGGCTTTGCTGCTTTTGCTGAGATGCCTAATGTGTAGGGGGCAGTTGATTATGCACACATCACTCTGTAGTTCCCAAAACATCAGGCACCACCGTTTGTAAACAGAAAGAGGTTCCATTCCCTGAATGTTCAGATAGTCTGCAACTACAGAATGAACTTCATGCTTAGGTGCCATACATAACAGCTTCATTCTGCAGAGTTCTGACATCCCTGGACCTCTATAAGATCAACCCTCAGCCCAGGCTGCCGGAATAGCTCCTGAGGAAAAGGAACTACCCACTAAGGACTTGGATGATGATGTCAGTGCAGAGGCCATTGTCGAGCAGTGCATTGAGCTCCTAAAGATGTGGTTCTGCTGCCTGGATCACTCAAGTAGGGCCGTCTAGGACAGCTCCCAACAATCTCCCATGGTTGTCAGCTGTGCACTTCACAATCTGGTATAGAACAAAGAGCAACACAGCACGGGAAACAGGCCCTTCGGCCCAACGAGCCCACGCCGCCGTGGGCTCTAGCAGTGTAGAAACTTTCTGGAGTAGGAGAATGACCAGGCAGACTCTCCTAAGAGGAAGGGAACCCTCCTTCAGATGGAGAAGGATAAGAAGGATAAGGCCGATGAGGATAAGGTGGATGGGGGACATGCAGCAGGAAAGGTCCAGCAGGAAAGGGTGGTGAGGAAACACAAGATTCTATGACTAGAGGTCTGGAGTGTACCAGCAGCATACCCACCCCTCTTCCCATTAGCCTGCAAACTCCAACCTCCCAATCCCAACCTTGGTTCACATTCCCATACTATGGGTCCCTTTGATATAATACCAGGCTGATGGGTCTGGGTAGGCTGTGTAGCAAGTTACCATTCCAGGCAGGAGAATGATGGCAACTCACTATGCAGGACAATGTGATGGTGCCCTGATGCAAAACAAGTCTGACTCTTACATGCTCTTTGCATGCACATGGCACCTGGGCCCATGACTGAGTGGGGATCGAATGCACTACCGTCCAGAGCAATGCCCTGGGAAGGTGGTGTAGTTCCCAGAATCTGGAGAATGGTAAGGTTCAACGACATAGTGGACCTGTGGGGCACCAACAGCTGGCACAATTTGTAATGAGCGCTTGGCATACTACGCCAGTCAGGGTTATGCCATTGGCACTGGGAAATGATGAGTGTATACTCAGTGGGCTGAAGGACCTCTCCTGAACAGAATGATGCTTGGAACTGCTCTGAATCCAGTTGGGGTATGGTCATCCCAGTGGGGTACAGTAACATTTAGTGATGAAACTAACATTGCAATTACATGAAGGGCTGATAGTTTATAGTGCTATAAAACAGGTAGATCTGATTGTTAACAGTGCCTATTTCCCTAAATCTAACTTGTGCAGTCCTTTAACCGTGTTCTCTTGGTGACTGTACAGCATCTTAATCTAATGTAGCCTACCGCTATGTTATGGTTTCCTCCAGGGTAGAGGTAGAGGCGATTAGCTGTGTTCCATGCCCAGTGGCCTGTGATGCCCTTAGCGAGCATTCTCCTGGAGGGTTGGGATCTGGTGGCATGGACGTATCTGTGCCACTCTGGTCATCCGACTGCCCTAAAGATGCACCAGTATCAGGAAGTGAAGAGTTGAAAAGTTTTACGATGGCTGGAGTCTCCTGAATGGAAGGACCTTGCATAGGCCCCAGTCCTTCCTCCTACCTCTGGATGCAAATGGACCCCTGGTCATTCCATGGGACAGTATCATCTGGCCCTGATCTAGAGGCCCAATTGCATTCACCCTATGGTATACAAGTCCTTGGCAATGGCCCTCTGAGACCAGGCCAAGGCAGCCCCTCAGCCATGGCCCACTGTGACTGCACCATGCTCTCAAGGTTCACAGTCAGGTCCCACTATGTCTCAGCCATGGCCTGCTGTATATCCAGGATGCTCCCAAGTCCCTCAGCCATGGCCCATTGTGCTTTGTTCTGTGTTCAATGGAGAAATGTGAATCAAGATTTTCTTTCCTGGATTCCTGTCTGTCCCTTGCATTGAACCTTGTGCCCTGTGTTGCAGGGATGGGTCCTGATGACCCAGAGCCATCTGGCATCATGGCCTGCACTGTGGCTCCCGCCCATTCTGCTCCTGACAGCTTGGATGAATTCTCAGAGGCTTTAGGTGAAGCCACCTCCATGGTGGCACCATTTTGGCATTAGCTTCTACCTTGCAGTTCACCATCCAAGCTGCTGACATGACAGTGTGTCCAGTTAGTGGGGAGGCTTTTGAGTCGCTCTCACAACACATCCAGGTGGAGAAAGAACATCTGAGTTTGCTAGCATAAAAGGCCTACTGGAGGTGGAGGATTCAGGTGACCCCAGGCAACATGTTGGGCCTCTGAGATCACTTCTCCTTCAGCTGCTGGAGATGCAGTAACAAAGCCCAGGAATGCAACAAGGGCTGATGGCCACACTGAACAACCACAAGGCTGTTGGGAAAAGTCCCAAAGCTTTCGGACTGACCAGCTATTGCCTGTCTTGCATCATTCCCAGGACAACATTGCCAGTGTGGTGTCTGCCGTGAAAAGCCTGGGGCAAGGAATCCTCACCATGAGTGGCAAGCTCCAAGTGATTGCCAAGTCACACCAGGTCATAGCTGAACCCCAGAGGGTCACAGTGGAGTCCCAGAGGGCCACAGCAGAATTCCACAGGGCTGCAATCAAGTCACAACAGGCCACAGCTAAGTTCTTCAACAGGCTTCTCGAGATTCTGTGGCCCACAGCCAAGGGGCTACAGATCTTGTAGGAGACCCAGCAGGACAGTGTCAAAACATAATGGGCTATGGCAACAGCCCTTGAGAGTAAGACCCAGTCACAGAGGGCTATGGCTGATTGGTTGCAAGCGTGGCCCAGTCTCAGAGGGCATTGCGATAGCTGTTGACAAGTGGTTGCACCTCAGGTGGCCATTGCAGAGGGTTCGGCCACTATGACAAGAACATACATGGTCCTCCAGGACTAGCAGGGCCAGTTGAAGTCTGAGCTTCTGAAGTTTACTATGGAAGAACTGCCAATTCATGGAATGAACCAGGGGCCCACAGGAACTCTGAGGGATGAGAAGGGCTTAAACCTGTACCTGGGTCTCCCAGTCAGGAGACTGCAGCTGAGGCTACACATTCTGAGAGAATGAAGCTGCGACATTGGATGGTATACATTGGCAATGAATTATTGCATCTACCATTGTATCCCCAGAACCCACAAGCGATTCCCTCTCTGACAATGTGAGTGGACGGACCACTGAGCACAGGTTAAAGAGATGTGTATTGTCTCAGACAGCACAGTAAGTGAGGTTTTTTTGCTAACCCAGGCAAGTCATGGGGGTTACAGATAGTGTGACATGAACCCAAGATCCCTGTTAAGACCGTTCTCATGTGTGCGGAACTTAGCTATCAGTCTCTGCTCAGCGACTCTGCGCTGTTGTGTGTCGTGAAGGCCCCCTTGGAGAATGCTTACCCGAAGGCCAGAGGCTGACTCACATTGTTAGCCACTTTCAGACTTGAATAGCAGGTTAGGTGTAAAGAATTGAATTCTAATCAGTAATCTGTAAACAGTCTGTGCTGTTATATGTGCTGTTTGAGACCAGAACACCTCATTCACCTGACAAAGAGGGAAACCTTGAAAGCTTGTGAGTTTACTATCAAATAAATCGGCTGGACTTAATCCTGGTGTTGTCAGACCTTTTACTCTTTTTATCCTTTCTTACTGCAGCTATCATTGCTGAGACTCATTCTGTGGCCTTCTCTGCTGGGGTAATTACACTCAATACTGTAATGCAATGCAGCTCATCAATGACGTTTTGCCTCATGGCTACCAGTATTCTTCTTAGAGCACATACTCTCAGTGGAACCTAGTCATTTAATCGCATGTGATACATAATTAGTAAGTAGTTTGCTGATGATTTGGAAGTTGAAAATGTTGCTGTACATTCTCATCTCTGGGGCTTGAAGGTGGAGGACATGCACTTTTAGGCTTAGTTGAGTGAACCCTACTACATGGCTATGCCAAAGAACTAATAATGGCTTTGTATTCTGTTTTACAAATGCAAATCAGAGTTTCCTTGTGCACAATGAAGGGTAGTTACACCCTTGGTTAGTGATAGAACATAGAACATGACGGCGCAGAACAGGCCCTTTGGCCCTTGATGTTGCGCTGACCAATTAAGAAAAAGCAATGACCCTCTAACCTAAACCATTCCCTTTTCATCCATAAACCTATCCACTGACCACTTAAACGCCCCCAAACTTGGCACATCTACAACTGCAGCAGGCAGGGCATTCCATACCCTTACCACCCTCTGGGTAAAGAACCTACCTCTGACATCCGTCCTATAACTACCACCCCTTAATTTAAAGCTATGTCCCCTCGTGCTAGCTTTCTCCATCCTAGGAAAAAGGCTATCACTGTCCACCCTATCTAAACCTCTGATCATCTTATATGCTTCAATAAGGTCTCCTCTTAGCCGCCTTCTTTCTAATGAAAACAACCTCAAATCGCTCAGCCTCTCCTCATAAGACCTTCCCTCCATACCAGGCAACATCCTGGTAAACCTCCTTTGCACCCTCTCCAATGTCTCCACATCTTTCTTATAATGCGGGGACCAGAACTGTACACAATACTCCAAGTGCGGCCTCACTAGAGTTTTGTACAATTGCAACATGACGTTGCAGCTCTGAAATTCAATCCCCCTACCAATAAAAGCCAAGACTCTGTATGTCTTCTTAACAACCTTATTGACTTGATTGCCAACTTTCAGGAATAAAGTGATCGTCTCTTCACCAAGGTGACATGATGGCACAGTGGTTTAGCACTACTGCCTTACAGTGCCAGGGACCTGGGTTTGATTCCAGCCTCAGGTGTGTGGTCTGTGTGGAGTTTGCACTTTCTCCCCATGTCTGTGTACGTTTCCTCCCCCAGTCTAAAGACAAAGATGGATCGCCTTGCATCCCCCGCAAGATCAGTGAAGCTAGAAATTTACTGGATTCACAGAACAAAAAGTGACCTTGCAGTTAAACCACCATTTCTTCTATGTATTATGGTTACATGGCATACTATTAGGCTCATTTGATCATGCAATCCATAATCCACTTTAAATAAATCATCTGATGTTCAAAGTTAAAATAAATTCCCTTATCCAACAAAAACCTAGCAATCACCATACTGACATTTTCAATTTCGACATTATGTCACAATATTGACATTTTCATCCTCAACAGCTTTTTGAGGGGAGAGTCCCAGATTTCACTTTGCTTCCTGACATCATTCCTGAACAAACCAGCTCTAATGTTAAGATTATGCTCTCAGGTCTGGACTATCTACCAGAAATAATAATTTCTCTCTATCTATCCTACTGAATCTTTTAATCATCTTAAATATAAAAATTAGATCACCTCTCTTTGTTCTATATGCACAGGAATCTAATCTATGCAAAAACCTGCATTGAAATTCAATCCTCATTGTGCCTGTCCTTACTCTCCTTCCCTCAACATATTCAATTCAAAAATCGTATTGTTTTTATGTATAACCAACCACAGCCAGGTTCTGCATTCTCTACCGTCAATAAATTCATGCTGCAACACCATTAATAGGTCTGGAGACACAAAGTGCTGAAGTCCACGATAGCATAAACACAGGCTTGGGTGTATCAAGAGAAATATCTAGCTCAGCAATATCTCTCATTATCAGCAGTGCTGCACAAGCCTACATATATCTCCACCCACCCATGCTCAGTCCCAGCACCTTGGACTGTGAACACTGAAGTTGTTTATAATGCGTGGAAAGAAACTGAGGACTGACGAAAGGCTAATTAACATTTGAAGGACTGACTGCCGTACAATTGAACAACACATAAGCAACTGACTGACCAACATATGACTGTCATACAACTAACCAACAAACGATGACATTTAACCAACTAACATATGTATAACTAACACATGATCAACTGATTAACATACTGACAGCCAACATATTATCAACTGACAGACTAACTGACTGACATGTGGCACACATATGGTCCACATACATACTGATGACATACAACTGACTAACAAATGACTAATGTACGGCCATCGATCAAAGGACTAACACAACAACCTGACCAAGATACAGATGAGTTGACATATGACACAAAAATAGTTAGGATAATAAATTGCAACGAGGAAATAAGAATCTTACAAACGGATATAGGTAGGTTAAGAGAGTGGGCCAAAATGTGACAGATGGAGTTTAACATGGATAAATGTGAGGTCATGCATTTTGGTTGGAAAAATGGGAAGGCAACTTATTATTTAAATGGGGAGAGACTTCGGGGTTCTCTGGTGCAGAAGGATTTGGGTGTCTTTGTTCATTAGTCACAGAAAACTAGTATGCAGGTACAGCAGATAATAAAGAAAGCAAATGGAATGTTGACATTCATAGCTAAAGGAAAAGAATATAAAGGTAAGGAATTATTATTGCAATTTTACAAGGCATTGGCAAGGCCGCACCTAGAGTATGGTGCATAGCTTTGGTCCCCTTATTTGAGGAAAAATGCAGTAGCATTTGAGGCAATTCACTAGATTGATTCCTGAGATGAGGGGTTTGTTGTGAAGAGAAATTGAACTATTTAAGCTTGTACTCTCTGGAATTAGGACGAATGAAGGGAGATCAAAATGAGGTATACAAAATGATTAAAGGTTTGGATAAAGTAGAAGTGGAGTGGATGCTTCCTCTTTTGAGGCATTCTAGGATGAAAGGGGTAGCAAATTTAAAACATAGTTGAGGAGAAATTACTTCTCCCAAAGGGTTGTGAATCTGTAGAATTTGCTACCCCAAAGTGAGGTGAATGCTGGGCCAATGAGTAAATTTAAGGAGGAGTTAGACAGATTTTTAATTGGTAATCAGTTGAAGGGTTTTGGGGAGAAGACAAAATAATGTGAATGAAGAGTGTATCAGCCATGATCGAATGATGGAGCAAACTCAATGGTCCAAATGGCCTAATTCTGCTCATATATCTTATGAATTTATGAACGTATAACTGAATTGCAAACGATTAGCTAGCCTACATATGACTTACATGCTACTGAACAATATACAATTGACATGTGACTGATCAAGCAACAGATGACCTTAGAACATCCCAATTTACTTATCATTTCCTTTTGAAGTGTTGAAAATGTAGTCAGTGCAGAAACCATTTTCGCAAATTTGTGCGCAGCAGATGAATTAATGAGCAGTTATTCAGTTTAGTGATGTGGATTGAGGGATAAGTATTGTCCAGACAATTAATATTGCCAATAAACTCTGGTGAATATGAGAAAAGAAGTAAAGGCAGTGGATGTTGTATACATGGACTTCAATAAAGTTTTTGACAAGGTACCTCATGGTAGACTGGTGTGAAAGGTGAAGTCACATCAAAGGGGAGCTGGCAAAATGGATACAGAACTGGCTTGGCCATAGATGTGATGTAGAGATGCCGGCGTTGGACTTGGGTAGTAAGAACTCAGTAAGAATTTAGCAACATCAATTTTAAATCCAACCGATTTGTTTGATAGTAAATCTGCGAGCTTTTGACACTCTTGTGCCTTCGTTTGCCTGCATTGGGTTGGATTGTGGTCGGAGCAGATTGGATGGGCTGAAGGGCTGTTTCTGCACTGTAGGGTTCTATGTTCCGTGTTATAGCACTGAATATTTGTGCTTCAGAACTACCTTGCCCCAACACTGCATTTGCCTGACAAAGGCACAAGAGTGTCGAAAGCTCGCAGATTTACTATCAAATAAATTGGATTTAAAATTGGTATTGCTAAGTTCTTACTTGGCCATAGATGACAGAGGGTAACAGCATAGGAGTGATTTTCTGAATGGAAGGCTGTGACTAGCAGTGTTCCACAGGGATCAATTCTGGGACCTTTGTTGTTTGTAGTGTATATAAATAATGTGGAGGAAAATGTAGCTGGTCTAATTAGTAAGTTTGCAGATGACACAAAAGTTGGTGGAGTTGTGGATAGTGAAGAGGATTGTCAGGGGATACAGCAAGATCAGTTGAAGACTTGGGCAGAGAAATGGCAGATGTTGTTTAATCCAAACAAATGTGAAGTAATATATTTTGGGAAGTCCAATGCATGTAGAAATTATTCAATAAATGGTAGAATCCTTAGGAGCATTGACAGGCAGGAGCACACGTAGAACATAGAACATACAGCACAAACAGGCTATTCAGCCCGTAAGTTGCGCCAATCATATCCATACCTACCAGGCCTATCAGTAACTCTCAATCCCATCAAATTCCATGTACTCATCCAGAAATCTCTTAAAAGACCCCAACGAATTTGCCTCTATCACCACTGACGCAGCTGATTCCACTCATTCACCACCCTCTGAGTGAAAAACTTACCCCGACATCTCCTCCGTACCTGCTCCTTAGCACCTTAAACCTGTGTCCTCTTGTAGCAACCACTTCAGCCCTGGGAAATAGCCTCCGAGAATCCACCCTATCTATACCTCTCAACGTCTTATAAATCTCTATTAGGTTGCCTCTCAACTTTCGTCTTTCTAAGGAGGAGAGACCTAGCTCCCTCAACCTTTCGATTGGTACATGTCCCCAATCCTGAAAGTAGCAATGCAGTTGGATAAGGTCATCGATGCTTGCCTTCATTGGTCACAGCATCAAGTATAAAAATTGGCAGGTCACATTGTAGCTGCATAGAACCTTAGCTAGGCCTCATTCGGAATATTGTGTACAATTCTGGTCGCCACACTACTAGAAGAATACTTTGGAGAAAGTACAGAAGAGGTTTATCAGAATGTTGCCTGTTCTGAAGGGTATTAGCTATGAGGAGAGGTTAAATTTGGTTTGTTTGCACTGAAACAATGGAGGTTGAGGGGCAACCTGATAGAGGTTTACAAGATCAAGTGACATGGACAGAGTGAATAGTCAGATGCTATTTCCTAAGGTAGAATAGTTAAATATTAGGAGATATAGGTTTAAGGTGCTTGGGGAAAAGTTTAGAGGAGATGTGCAAGGCAAGTTTTTTACACAGAGGGTGTTGAATGTCTGGATCTTGGCGCCCGGGGAGGTAGTCGGAGCAGATACGATAGCAGCATTTGAGAGACATCTAGACGCATACATGAATAGGATGGGAATAGAAGGATGTGGATTCTTTCAGTGCATATGGTTTAGTTTAGACAGGCATCATGATCAGTGCAGGCTTGGAGGGTGAAAAGGGCTGTTACTGTGCTGTACTGCTGTTCTTTGTCTGAAACTAGAGTCTTAAATTTAAATACAACATTTGTTTGAGGCATTTGTTGGCTAAGGCCTATTGTCAGACTGTGGACTCCAGCTACCATGTTGTGTGACACTATCTCTATTAAATGAGATTGAGCAAAGGTTACGGACTCTAACAACATCCTAGTTGTTGTTAGAGCGGCATGGTAGCACAGTGGCTAGCTTCACAGCTCCAAGGACCTCAGTTCAATTCCCAGCTCAGGTCACTGTCTGTGTGGAGTTTGCATATTCTCCTTGTGTCTGCGTGGGTTTCCTCTGGGTGCTTTGGTTTCCTCCCACAGTCCAAAGATGTACAGGTTAGATTGATTGGCCATGTTAAAATTGCCCCTTTATGTCCTGGGATATGCAGGTGAGAGGGATTAGCAGATAAATGTTTAGGGACGTGGGGATAGGACCTGGGTTGGATTGTGGTCGGAGCAGATTGGATGGGCTGAAGGGCCTGTTTCTGCACTGTAGAGTTCTGTGTTCCATGTTATAGCACTGAATACTTGTGCTTCAGAACTACCTTGCCCCAACACTGGCATCGACTTGTCAATGCGGATCATATCTTGGGTATGTCATGTTCACAATAAGAAGCACAGATCCACTCTGGCCAATTATCATCCCATCAGTCTACTCACAATAGCAGTATTGTGGTATTACCATCAGGTATCAATGCAATTTCAGTCAGTTATTAATAGTTACTGGCAGAATAAAAGGTCTATCCACTTCTCATTTCTGCTCTGTAAGTAACACTATCCATCGGCTTTCACTCTCAATCACTTGGTTTTCCTTTTCCTTATTTCCTGGTTTTCTGTCTTCCTAATCCTTATTAACTTCTTCCTCATCCCTTGGTTTCCCTCCCCAATATTTTATTTTCCCCTGTGGCTCTCCTTCAGTTTCTTCTCTTTCTCATCCTCTGTAGTGTCCTCACTGGCTTCCCCACCTCTGACTTGCTATCCCCCTTCTCCTCCCCTCTCCGTTTGTTACTCAAATCTGACACAAAACCCTGAACAAAGGTACTCAGCTACAGGGATCCCAAACATTAAAGATAAAGGCAGTTCATGGATATAACATGATCACAGTTGGAATTTCACATGGTCTAATATGGCCAAATCCAACCAGAGTTGAGAACACAGCCTTTTGCAAAACATATGGCTTTGTTAGATTAATATCTATTCCTGCTTTTTAAATCTTTAAGCCAAGACTCTCAAGTTATTTGATGTTCATGCACATTCTGACTATATTTACTGGTGCTTGTAGCAATGGTAACCAAACAAAACACAAGGAGGTGGTTTCAATATTTGGTTTGGGTGTGGGCCCAGTCACAGCAGTTGCGAAGGAACATAACTGGAAACTTGTTCACCTTTGAACATTTGCAAAGAACCATTAAGAATAAAACAGTCTGGAGAAGGGAAGGTGGAATGAACAAGAAGTTCTGTATTTATGTAGTGCCTTTCATCACCTTAGGATAACTCAAAACACTTCTTTAGCCATTGGCATATTTTTCAAGTATAGTCATTGTTGAAAGGTCATGGAATCACAGAATTGTTATGGCAACAAAGGAGGCTATTTGGCCCATCATTTGATAAGCTCAGCCCTCCAAAAGAACATTATGATTTAGATACGATCTTACAGCCTCATTACACTTGTTGATTGGCATGGTAAGGCCATAAGATTGCATGTTAAGCAAAAAGTGAGAAATATGCCTGGTTTCCCACCCATTCCTATATTACCAGCCTTATTTTTTAGCTGTGATGAGGACTGTGACCAAAATGGGCGAGATGTCAATTTGCATGTATCTTTATACATCTCAATATAATTACCGAATATTTGCATATAATCGTCCTTCCTCACTTACATTAACCACTTTGTTTAGATACTGAGCAAACACCCGCAGACATTGCTTATGAGGACGGCTACCAACACCACCAGTGTCACCATGGTCACCCTTCCATCTGTCAGCTAGACAGGCTTTTTGGCTGACTGCTGACATTCCATCCCAGTGACCCCACTAACAGTATTGGCAACAGCTCTGTCAGCTGCTATTCCAAGCAAGACGGCTCTACAGGTATTAACACAGCTTCTCACACAGCATGGACTCTGCAGTGCTCCCCTTGATGGGAACTCATCCCATGATGACCCCTCCCCCATCTGTATGAACTGCTAGCCATTACTGGAAGCCACTGCACCAGAAAACCAACAGGGTGCATCCATGTCTATGCTTCAAAAGTTTCCAGTGGGAACCCCCGCACAATCATCCATGTGTTCTCTTTGCCCCCATGGCGGGAATGCAGTGACGGTTGCCGACTGTTGAAGTAATGCATCAACCGGATGGAGGTTGCCACCATCCACACTCATTTGGGATACAAGTTGCTGCGAGTGTGTGTGGGTCGCGAGATGGAGAACCTTAATTATCGTCTCTCTCTCTCTCTCACACTGTCTCCCCCCACCCACCTGCCAAGAAAGAAGGAGGAGGAGGAGGGAGACATGTGCAGACTGCAAGGCCAGCTGAAGCCAGAGGCTGCATCAGGAAGACAGGGAGCTGCCAATATGGGGCCTGGGCACAGAGGAGAGGGAGTCCATGGCAGTTCAGGACATGCATGTCATTTGAGGAACTGAAGGACAAAGTTTGCTGCCTCTGGCTCAGCATGGAAATGACACAACACTTGTGTCAGGTTCTCACAGACCTGTGGTAGAGGGGGAACGTGCTTCCAGTGGTGGTGAAGGTCACAGCAGCCCTCGACTTTTATGCCACCAGGCTCTTTCAGCCTGCCAGCAGGGATCTCTGTGGGATTTCCCACTCCTCCATCCACAAGTGTGTCTATGAGGTGATGGATATACTGTTTGCTCAAACAGGCCAGTACATCCATTTCAACAAGTGCCAGGCCCAGCAGGAAGCCAAATGTGCAGGGGCGGTTGATTGTACACAAGTTGCCCAAGTTGTCAGGCACCAGTTTGTGAATAGAAAGGGATTCCATTCCCTGAATGTTCAGTTTGTCTGCAACCACAAGATGAACTTAATACATGTGTGTGCACGCCATTCTGGAACAGTGCATGATAGCTTCATTTTGCAAACCTCTGATGTCCCTGGTCTCTTTGAAAACCACAAAGCGCAATAACATTAATTGGCTATATTTAACAGTGCTCCTCTGTGCAAAGGAGATATATCAGAATGTTGCCTGGTATGGTGGGATGGTTTTATGAGGAAAGGCTGAGGGACTTCTTTCCTTAGAAAGAAGAGGTTAAGAGGTGACTTAATAGAGTCATATAAGATGATCAGAGGATTAGATAAGGTAGACAGTGAGAGCCTTTTTCCTCGGATGGAAATGGCTAGCACAAGGGGACATAGCTTTAAATTAAGGGGTGATAGATATAAGACAGATATCAGAGGTTGGTTCATTACACAGAGAGTAATAAGGGCGTGGAATGCCCTGTCTGCAACAGTAGTGGATTTACCAATATTAAGGGCTAGTCTCCACCAATTCAATTGACTCCACATAGTATCAAGAAATGGTTGGAGGCACTGGATACTCTGAAAGGTCTGATAACATTCCGACAATAGTACTAAAGACTTGTGCTCCAGAACTTGCTGCTCTCCTAACCATGCTCTTACAGCTCAGTTACAATACTGTTATCTACACAACAGTGTAGAAAATTGTCCAGGTATGTCCTGTACACAAAAAGCAAAAAGCAATACAAATGGTCATTGGATAAACATATGGGTGATATCAGAATAGTGTAGGTTAGATGGGCTTTAGAGTGGTTTCACAGGTCAGTACAATATCGAGGGCCAAAGGGCCTGTACTAAGCTGTAATGTTCTATGGTCTATGTTCTAAAACAGATGTATATGTTTGTTAACAGTCTTATTTCTGTAAACCTAATTAATGCAGTCCTTATCTGTGGCCTCTTGATGAATGTACAACTTCTTCCATGGCTGACCATTACGTTGAGATGTGTCCACAGGATGTACATTGAAGGTGGAGATGGTCAGCTCTGTTCCATGCCCATGGGCCTCTGATGCCCTTGGTAAGTGTCCCCTGGAAGACCAGAACATGGATGGCCCTGGCTGACTTTCTGTCCTCATGAACGTATTTGTGCCACCCTGTGCAGTAGGACAAAACCCAGGGAGTGTGGCCTACAGCAGAAGAGGAATGTATGGAAAGGATTAAACAGAGAGCACTGAATTAAGTTTACTTGACCAGCCCTGTCGGCCTGGCAAAGTTCTCTTTACTAACATCTGATGGCTGGTGACATTCCATCCAAAACTGGGAGAGTGTCTCACAGGTTAGTCAAGCAACCACCTATGTAGTCACTCTCACAGAATCATATCTTACAGGCAACATCTCAGACACCACCATTACCAGCCCTAGATATGTCCTATTCAACTGGCAAGATAGCCTTAGCAGAGCTGGTGGCACAATGGTATACAGTTGGCAGGAAGTTGCCTTGCAAGGCCTTAACATCAACTCCAGATCCTATGAAGATTCATAGCTTCTGGTAAACACGAGCAGGGAAACTTCTTACTGGTTACCATGTACTGTCCTCCTTCAGCTGATGAATCAGTACTCCTCCATGTTGAACAACACTTGGAGGAAGCACTGAGGGTAGCAAGGGGTGCAGAATGTACTCTGTGTGATGGATTTCAATGTCTATCACCAAGAGTGGCTTGGCAGTAGCACCACTGATGGAGCTGGTTGCGTCCTAAAGGATATAAATGCTGGACTGGGTCTGCAGCAGGTGGTAAAGGAACCAACAAAAGGAAAAAACGTACTTCACCTCATCTTTAGCAATCTGCTTGCTACAGATGTATCTGTCCATGACAGTATCAGTGAGAGAACAGTCCTTGTGCGAATGAAGTCACACCTTCAAATTGAAAATAACCTCCATTGTATTGTGTGGAACTATCACTGTACAAAATGGGACAGACTTCAAACCAATCTAGCAACTCAAGAATGGACATCCATGTAGCACTTTGGGCCATCTACAGCAGCAGAACTGTACTCCAGCACAATTTGTAACCTCAAGGCAAAACATATCCCCTACTCAACCATTACTATTAAGCCAAGGGTCCAACCCTGGTTCAATGCAAAATGCAGGAGGGCATGCCAGGAGCAGCACCAGGCATACCTAAAAATAAGATGTCAATCTGGTGAAGCTACCAAACAAGATTACTTGCATTCCAAATGACAAAGCCACAAGTAATAGACAGAGCTAAGCGGACCCACATCCAACAGATCAGATCTAAGATCTATAGTCCTTCCACATCCAATCATGGAGATGGAAAAGTAAACAATTCACTGAAGGAGGAGGCTCCACAAATATCTCCATCCCCAATGATGCAGGAGCCCAGCACATCAATTACAAAAATAAGGCTGAATAATTTGCAGCAATCTTTAGCCAGGAATGGATGATCCAGCTCAGCCTTCTCTAGTGATCCCCAGTATCTCAGATGTCAGTCTCCACCAATTCAATTGACTTCACGTTGTATCAAGAAACGGTTGGAGGCATTGGATACTGTGAAGGGTCTGATGACATTCCGGCAATAGTGCTAAAGACTTATGCTCCAGAACTTGCTGCTCTCCTAACCATGCTCTTACAGCCCAGTTACAATACTGTTATCTACCCAACAGTGTAGAAAATTCTCCAGGTATGTCCTGTACACAAAAAGCAGGTCAAATCTAATCCAGCCAATTACTGCCCAGTCAGGCCACTCTCAATCATCAGTAAAATGATGGAAGGGGTCATTGACAGTGCTAATAAGCAGCACTTGCTCAGCAATAACCTGCTCAGTGACAGCTAATTTGAGTTTTGCCAGGATCACTCAGCTCCTGATTTCATTATGGCCTTGGTTCAAACATGGACGAAAGAGCTGAATTCCAGGATGAGGTGAGAGTGACAGCCCTTGACATCAAGGCTGCATTCAACTCAGTGTGGCATCAAGGAATCCTAGCAAAACTGGAATCAATGGGTATCGAGGGCAAACATTCCACTGGTTGAAATCATACCTGGTACATAGAAAAATGGTTGTGATTATGGAGGGTCAGTCATTTCAGCTCCAGGATGTCTCTGCAGGAGTCCCTCAGGGTAGTGACATAGGCCCAATCTTCAGCTGCCCCAGCAATGACCTTCTCTCCATCATAAGATCTGAAATGGGGATCTTTGCCAATGATTGCACATATGTGACTCCTCAGATACTGAAGCAGTATATGTTCAAATGCAAGAAGATCTGGACAATATCCAGGTTTGGATTGACAAGTGACATGCATGCCATATAAATGCTAGGCAATGACTATTGCCAATAAAGAACACTTATTGGCAATGGTCATTACCTGGCATCATCAGTCCCTTGACATTCAATAGTGTTACCTTCTCTGAAGCCCCAACAGTCTTAGGTTTACCATTGATGAGAAACTTTACTGGACTTATCATATAAACACAGTGGCAACGAGAACAGGTCAAAGGCTAGGAATACTCACCTTCTGAATCCTCAATGCCTATCCACCATCTACGAGGCACAAATCAGGATGTGATGGAATACTCCCCACTTGCCTGGATGGGTGTAGCCCCAACAACACTTAAGTTTGACACCGTCCAGGAGAAAGCAACCAGTTTGATTGCCACATTTACAAACATTCAATCCCTCCACCACTGCCCTATTGGCAGCAGTGGGTACTATGTACAAGATGGACTGCAACAATTATCAAAAATCTTTAGACAGCACCTTCTAAATGTACAACCACTTCCATCTGAAAAGATACGGGCAGCAGATACATGGGACCACCACCACCTGTAAGTTCCCCTCCAAGCCACTCATCATCCTGACTTGGAAATATATCACTGTTCCTTTGCGGTTGCTGGATCAAAATCCTGAAATTTCCTCTCTAATAACATTGTGGGACAATCTACAGAGTGTGGACTATAGCGATTCAAGAAGACGGATCACCACCACTGTCTCAAGGGCAACTAGGGATGGGCAATAAATGTTGGCCAACCAGCAACACCCATGCCCAGTGAATGGAAAAAAAACTGTAACATTTACACTCACTACTGGCAGAGAGGACAAAATACAAATAACTATATTTCAGATAGCATTAAAACAGTTACACCCCAGATGGTATTGCTCCAAGGTTACAACAATCATATGAGAATTGATATCAATTATCAAGGCTCCAGAAGGTCTAGAGGAACCATTATGCCTCTTAAAACTTAATCAAGTAGCCAGGAGATAGGGCAATTAACACCTCATTGAAATCAGTTCAGCAAACATAATTCTTTGATATTGTAAATAGATGGACAGGATATGTCCAGAAAGCGATTAAAGCTGAACCACATGTGACAATGGATCCCCATAATGTGATCAAAGACAGAACTGTAACTAATTCAAAATAATAATAAGTTGACCAAATTGAAATGTAGCACTTTGTACTGCAAAAAGTTCTAAGAATATGGGGAGAAATTTGTTGAGTGTATTTAGGAGGAATTTCTCATTCAATATTTTAATGGCCCAACTAGAGAGGGGGCAAAACTTGATCCCCTCTTGGGAAATAAGGAACAGCAGGTGACAAAAGTGTTAGTGAGGGATAACTTTGAGATCAGTGACCATAATTCTATTAGTTTTAAGATAGCCAAGGTTTGGCCCAAAAGTTAAAATTCTAAATTGGGGCAAGGCCAATTTTGTTGGTATCAGACAGGAACTTTCAAAAGTTAACTGGGGTAGTCTGTTGGCAGGCAAAGAGATGTCTGGTAAGGTTTTCAAAAATGTATTAATCAGAGTTCAGAGGAAGCATGTTAGTCTTAGACTGAAGGGAAAATGCGGCCAAATGGGCCACATAAAATGGAGCTTTATAAAGCACTGTGGAACAATTGGGTAAGAACTAAAGCATGCTGCAGCCTAAAAGACAGAGAAAAACAGACTACAACTCAGATGACTGAATATTGAGGATATAGGCCATTTCCAGGGCAAAGGGTACTTCCTGGTCAAACTGCATTGTTTACCAGATATAGGAGCATTTTAATCCTTTATTTGGGAAGGAAGTATGTGTCTTACCTGCCCCCAGCACTTACAGACATGGCCACTGGAGACACACTCAGAGATTGCTGTGGAAGCACCCAAGTACCCTGATTTTATCGATCAGGGTAATCAAGTCCTGAATGATTGATTGACGATGGCCTAGAGGGGCATGAAAACCTCCTTTACAGCTAAGAAATGGCGTATAAAGGGTGTTGCGCAATCAAGAATCTCTCTCTGACCCCATCACCAGCAACAACCAGCACAAAGAGAACCACCACACTCAAGAAAAAAGGAAGACCAAAGCCAGAGTGCCAGACCAGACCAAAGGACTGGTCCTACGCAGAGGACTAAGGAAACCAGTGCACAGATAAAGGCCAATATCTGCCTGGCTACTTGCCAGTCATGAAACGTCAAGTCAGTATCTAGTATTGGACTTGAACTTCAGTATTTCTGTAAGATAACTTATTGTTGGTTGCATGGATGGTAATTGATTGTGTATTTAAATAAATATTGTTATACTAACAAGAGGTCTACTCGCAATTCTTTGTCCACCATATAAGGATTAAAACAGATTGTGCGGCAGGCACAACAAATTGGCAACTCTGGTGGGACATTGAAAAGAAGTAATTTTGTTGCTCTAATATCGAATTCCACAGAATATAAAACTCCTAGAGATTTAGCCTGAGTCTGAATTAAGATGGCAAATGCCCCACGTGATGGCCAGGATTTCAAGTAAATCAAAGGGAGTGAAAGGTCTATAATGAACGATTGTTCAAAACTCAGAACCAACAAGTGAAAACTCCTTATTGGAGAAATACTGCTTTCAGGAATTGTCATTGTGCATGTGTTGCTACTAACAAGGAGGATAGGCTAAACTCCGTAGGTTTGCATTAGAATCCTGGATTAGGACTGGAACATAGCCCAACATAGCCGAAAGCTATACTCACAGTCCAATCAACTCCCTACTCCTTGAATATAGAATGGCAGGAAACAGCACAGAGAAAGAAACATGTCCCAAATGGGAAACGAAAATCAGAGAATACATTAAGAAGAAAGATCCCCTTTGGCAGAATCTTGTGCCAATACTGAGATGGGACCAGGATCCCAAGGAAGAAGTATTAGGACAATCTGAGGAAAGTTCAGGGAAAACGGGCAGGTAACTGAGAAAGCGACTGCCATTACAAGCTGCTTAAAACAGCTGCTAGGAACAGAAAAGGGATTAAACACAGTTCATAAGAAATTGGAGGAATTGAAGTGGGCACAGGAGAAAAAGGAGGAGGAGTTTAAGAAATTGAAAAAACAGCAACAGGAGAGGACAGAACAAATAAAAGCCAAAAAGGAGAGATTATGAAACTAAAGGAATAGCAGCAAAAGAGAATAAAACAGGTAAGAGCCAAAAGGGACAGATAAATAAATGAATTATTTATTATATCTGGGCTATTTTCAAACCCAGTATGTGAGAGCCTACCAAATGTCCAGCATGCTGTCTTGGCGAAAGTTGAGGCGGAGTGGAGGTAGCACAATTGGAAGCTAAGTGCAGCTGGCGATAAAAGTGCTACATCAAGCCAGTAAAGATCAGAGACAGGCAATCGCTGACTACTCCAAATACCAGTGAGAAATTTCACAGCTGGAATCCCTATTTATCGGTTCAAAATGGATTTATGTGTACCTTTGGGATAATAGAGGAAGGGGAGATAGAGGATGCAGATTGAGGAGAATTAAAGGAGAAAGCTAAGCTGTACATTACATGAACTGAGGATTGGGGTCCACCACCATCTTTCCCAAGGAAAGTCATGCCCCCCACACCCCCAGTTTCACTTCCAGTATCAATGCACCCAGTGATGACTGAACACCAGGTAGGAAAGTCTCAGGGCTCAGATATTACATACATGACCCCATTTACGGTTGAAATCACAAATAAAATCACAACCTTTGGGCCATTGGCTGAGTTTCTTTGAGGGCGTTAGGTAAAAGATAATGCATGGACTAGATGAAAGGAAAGAAGTGAAATTGATAATCATGTGCTTAAGTCTGTACAGTCTGCCCTGCCAGCCCCTCAAAATGTCGGGGAAGGAACCTTAGACAAGATCAAGGAAGCGATATTAACCGTGATAGAGTTAAATAACTGTAGACAGAGGAAAGGGGAATATCTGACTGCCTTTCCTGGTCATTTATGAATCCACTTCACAGGAGTATATGGGGAATTAGATCGGTCTAGATTAAATGAAGCCAATGCATTCAAAAGGGCTAGGACATTAGTGATGCACACACAGAGGAAAGCAAGAAAGTCTATGCAAATTTTGACTCCACAAAGACCACACAGAATGAAGCATAGGTTCTCCGATGGTTAGCTCGAATCTGGGAACAGAAAGACCCCCAATATCACGGTGAGAAAGGGAGGTGATGATGCTTCCGATGAGGGCTAGCCAGGCTCCAGTATGGAGAAATGGTTGGTAAGTTGATGGAGGAGATCCTGACAGGCAGGATTTATGAACATTTGGAGAGATATAATATGATTAAGAATATTCAGCACAGTTTTGTCAGAGGCAGATCATGCCTTACGAGCATGATTGAATATTTGAGGATGTGACTAAACACATTGATGAAGGAAGAACGGTAGATGTAGTATATATGGACTTAAGCAAAGCGTTTGATAAGGTGCCCCATGCAAGGCTTATTGATAAAGTGAGGGAACATGGGATCCAAGGGGACATTCTCTGTGGATTCAGAACTGGCTTACCCTCAGAAGGCAAAGAGTGGTTGTAGCTGGCTCTTTTTCTGCATGGAGGTCGGTCACCAGTGGAGTGCCCCAGGGATCTGTTCTGGGACCCTTACTCTTTATAAATGACTTGGATGAGGAAGTGGAGGGGTTGAGTTGATAAGTTTGCTGATGACATAAAAGTTGGGGGTGTTGTGGATAGTGTGGAAGGATGTCAGAAGTTGCAGCAAGACACTGGTGGGATGCAAAACTGGGCGGAGAAGTGGCAGATGGAGTTCAACCCAGATAAGTATGTGGTGATTCATTTTGGCAGGTCAAATAGGATGACAGAATGTAATATTAAGATTAAGACTCTTGGCCGTATGGAAGATCAGAAGATCTTGGGGTCCGAGATCATAAGATGCTCAAAGCAGCTTCGCAGGTTGAGGCTATGGTTAAGAAGGCATATGGTGTACTGCCATTCATCAATCAAGGAATTGAGTTTAAGAGTCAGGAGATAATGTTGCAGCTGTATAAAACTTTGGTCAGACCCCACTTGGAGTACTGTGCTCAGTTCTGATCGCCTCATTACAGAAAGAATGTGGAGACTATAGAAAGGGGATTTATAAAGATGTTGCCTGGATTGGAGAACATGCCTTATGAGGACAGGTTGAGTGAGCTCGGTCTTTTCTCCCTGGAGAGTTGAAGGATGAGGGGTGACCTGATAGAGGTGTATGAGATGTTGAGAGGTATTGATTGAGTGGATTCTCAGAGGCTTTTTCCCAGGGCTGAAATGGTTGCTACAAGAGGGCACAGGTTTAAGTGCTGGGGAGTAGATACAGAGGAGATGTTGGGGTAAGTTTTTCACTCAGAGGTTGATGGGTGCGTGGAATCGGCTGCCAGCAGCCATAATGGTCTTTTAAGAGACTTTTGGATAAGTACATAGATCATTGTAAGTTAAAGGGTTATAGGTATGTCTCTAATAGGTAGGGACATTTTCGGTGCAACTTGTGGGCCGAAAGCCTGTTTTGTGCTGTAGCTTTTCTATGTTTCTGTGTTTCTAAATGTGAGGGTAGGGGGATCCCCAACACCAGAGAGGTACAGCTCCACCTTACACTGCAGCCCTGGGGAGAGATAGAGGGACTTGTTTTAATTGGGGGCAGGCAGGGCACTTTGCCCAAGATTGTAGGAGATCCCCACCACTATATTCACGATCCCCAAGAACACTGGCTCCACCAGTTGGGCCAGCTCCTGGGTACAAGAGAGAGCCCTGTCCATCACCAATAGAAGGTCCCTGTCACCCCATGCATATTGTAAGTGACAGCCCATCATTATATCCAACTGTCTTGCCTATGGAATCTTAGATTGACGGTGCCCAGCTTCCCCAATCTGGGTCTGTAGCACCAGGTGGGAGAGCGTAGGGAAACGCCTAGTTAATGGTGAGGTAAAAGACCATCTCGTAGAATTCCTTTGGGATACTAGAGACTTCCGAACTACCCTGAACATATCAAAATTAAAGACATCCCTTGGCCAACTGTGGGCACAATCACACTCAGTGGATTCACAGGATACATGCAGGAGGAACACCTGTCCAGGTTTGAATAGGCAGCATGGCTGGTGACCATCCAGCAGTTTTGGTTGACCTTCCCCCAAAAACTGAATACATTCTTGGATCCGATTACATGAATAAATGTAATCTTCCATTTGACCCAGATAATCGATGCATTTGGCAGAGTGCCATCAATTATTCCAGTCAGGACATATGCTAATAGAGTTAGCACAATTCTGGTTTGATCCCTTAACAATTAATTTGGTTTGATCCCTTAACAATCAGCCATCAAAGAAACAATGGGGTGTTGGGGTGTTGATTGTGGTCAGATACTTGAGGAGGTTTTCAATGAAGAACTACGCTTCCAATCGTGCTACCGATCACTTGATCTCAACTTTCACAACCACAGAGACAGTATGGTTTCCCCAGACAGGCATAGGGGAAGTGGCCAAAGTGTCTATTACAGCAGGGGGTGTTGAGACAAGTGACATCCACAAATAATGCACTGATATGGCCTATAAAAAAGGCAGACAGATCATGGAAGTTAACGATCAATTATTGGGAATTAAATGTTACCTCATTCATGGCTCCCACAGTAGCACAAGTCCCATCACCATGATGAGACAGGGAGACTAGGCAAAGTTTTTCACAGTACTAGATATCAGTACCGGTTTCCAGTCCATCGCTTTAGAACATAGAACACAGAACATAGAACAATACAGCACAGAACAGGCCCTTCGGCCTTCGATGTTGTGCCGACCAAAATAAAAAGCAATGCCCCTCCTAACTAAACCATTCCCTTCTCATCCATATACTTATCAACTAACCTCTTAAACGCCACCAAACTTGGCGCATCTACAACAGCTGCAGGCAGGGCATTCCACTCCCTAATCACTCTTTGAGTAAAGAACCTACCTCTGATATCCGTCCTATAACTCATACCCCTTAATTTAAAGCTGTGTCCCCTCGTGCTAGCTTTCTCCATCCTAGGAAAAAGGCTATCACTGTCCACCCTATCTAAACCTCTAATCATCTTATATGCTTCAATAAGATCCCCTCTTAGCCGCCTCCTTTCTAACGAAAACAACCTCAAATCCTTCAACCTCTCTTCATAGGACCTGCCCTCCATACCAGGCAACATCCTGGTAAACCTCCTCTGTACCCTCTCCAATGCCTCCACATCTTTCTTATAATGTGGGGACCAGAACTGCACACAATACTCCAAGTGCGGCCGCACTAGAGTTTTGTACAGTTGCAACATGATGCTGCGGCTCCTAAATTCAATCCCCCTACCAATAAAAGCTAAGACTCCATATGCCTTCTTAACAACTTTATCCACTTGACTGCCTACTTTCAGGGATCTATTGACACATACACCAAGATCCTTCTGTTCCTCAACACTATTAAGAGCCCTACCATTAGCCCTATACTCTACACATTTATTGTTCCTGCCAAAGTGCATTACCTCACACTTTTCCACATTAAACTCCATTTGCCACCTCTCGGCCCAGCTCTGCAACTTGTCCAAGTCACTCTGTAAACTAAAACACCCCTCTTCACTATCTACCACACCACCAACTTTAGTATCATCTGCAAATTTACTGATCCATCCCTCAATACCCTCATCCAGATCATTTATAAAAATTACAAACAGCAGGGGCCCCAAAACAGACCCCTGAGGCACACCACTCGTCACCGAACTCCACGATGAATATCTCCCATCAACCACCACCCTCTGTCTTCTATCTGCCAGCCAATTTCTAATCCAATTAGCTAAATCACCCTCTATTCCACACATCTGCATTTTCTGTAGAAAATGCAGAAAATGCATTTAAATCGGTCCTGCCAGTACAAGTTCATCTTTGCCTTCCAGGGACATGCTTACCACAGGATTTCCATAATTCCCTGTCCATCTTCCACAGGCGACTAGCTACCAGGCTAGAAAGGTTTTCCTGACCCGAGTGCTTAGTCCAACATGTAGATGATTTTTTGTTACAAACTAATACCAAACAGGAGTATGTAACATTGCTGGATGAATTACTCACATTGCTCCACTCATTAGGCTGCAAAGTCAACATGAGAAAGACCCAAATTTTGCAACCCAAGGTCATTGGCCTAGATATGATGATTACCCATGGAAAGAGGGAGTTTGAACAAAAAAGGATAGACTCCACAGTGCACTTCCCAATGCCCGAGATGTGAGTGACGCCTGATGTTTCCTAGGTCTAGTAGGGTATTGTCAGAATCATGTAGACAGCTTCACCACCAAAGCAGTCACATTGTCTGAATTGCTAAAGAAAAATGTGACCTGGAAGTGGACAGCGCAGCACACAGCTGCAGTGACTGATTTAAAGCGTGCCCTCACCACAGCACCAGCCTTACCCTGATCCAAATCTATTTTAGAGGTTGCAGCCACCAACCACACACTTTCAGCACTAGATATCCAAAAAAACCAAATGGCAGTTCAGCTGAATGTTATCTGAGTGTCACTGTAGCAGGGGATTGGTGGAGATTTTCAAATAATGGGTGCTCCAAAATTGAATGTCTGGCCAACAGCCCAGAAAAAGGATGAGAGTTCGAGTAGTGGTGCCCTGGGAGAGGGGAACTTTGCATTGTACGAAATACGAACTGGGCCAAAGCCAACCCCTTAACCACCTCCCTGGATTTGTTCTGAAGCCAACCCCAGAGCATAGAATGGGTTGATATTAAAACACACAGGGAAAACCCTGTATGACAACAACCACCAGTATTTGGTACCTGCGGTGGTGGATATAGCTGGAACCCAACTGCCAGAGTGGTGCTTGCCCCAATTTAAGAGATTATACCTCCACTTGACTTGCAGACTGTTAGAACGGAAGACAGGAATGGATGAAAGACAGGAAAAATCCAAGAAGGAGTTAGACATGGCCACTCTGGGTAGGGATCACAACTATCAAAGCATTTGATTTAGCCAACCTCGACAGTAAACTTAGGATTCTGACCCAACAGTTTACACAGACACTAAGTTCCATCAATGAAGACAATCAGCAAGATGCTGAAGGGGAACTGATTGGGAACACAGCCAGCAACACATGGTCACTGTATTAGAAGGGCATGCCAAGACAATCAATCAAATTATCAGGGAAAAATTAGAGGATGATGACCACCATCAGAACCTGAGTTAATATAGTGCATTTGGACAGTGGATGATAGAAGAGCTAAGGGAAGACCTAGGGCAGGTACATAGTGGACAGATTCCATCTTGGATTAGTGATGAACAAATGAAACATCTATTTACGGATAAGAAACACCCCCCCAAGTTATTTGGCTGCCAGATGCAACTGTTGATCAAAGTCTGGTTCAATGACAACTGCAAAGGGATTCCAGGGAAAGCCCTGGGAATGATATTAGGGCTCTCCTTAATCACTGATGACTGGATTGGACTGAAGTGGAAAGTACAGGGACTATCCATGAGGATATCTGAATAAGATATGATGGCATTTTACCATTTACATTGGAGAAAGAAGGGAGATTCAGAGTTAATACTCTGGACAGATGTCAGCAAACTGATGAAATAATCGCATGCCTGTACCCAGTTTACTTAAATGAGCATGGCTTCAGAACAAACACTAATTTAAATTGTTCTGTAGAAGCTCGTAGCCTGGACACGCACATAACTCAGGCGGCTTACAAGGGAGCAGGGAGATATTGTCTCACCACCTCCCTGAAACAATATTAGTATGGCATGACACATTGTAACATTATTAACACAACATTCTGCATCAAACCGGACATATCAGCTGGGATGGGCCTCATTCAACTAACAGACATTCATAAGAGGGAGAGGGTAGATTTGAATGCCACTGAAGAGCTCCGACAGACTCTAGGGGAGTACCGTGAAAAATATGACACAAGCCTAAAACCTTGCCGGAGGAGTTGAACCAGATTTGGATAAAATTGACTACAGCCCACAGAACCTTCACCAAAACAATCAGTAGACCCAAGAGGTGAAAAGGGGAATGAAAGAAATTAAAGTCACCTCCTGGTGGAATGACCTTTGGAACTGAGGATCAAACATCCACATCCACCCATTTGTTCACATAATGTCACACCTGGAGGTATTACTGATTTTGTTTACCCTGGTATATCTAATCATCCTCACAGTCCAATATAGCCAATGCAAAAAGAGAGGCAGGACGTAGGGTTCACTCTTGAACCATGGTCCCTTAATTCAGTAGAACAATATTTACAGCAAGCCTGCCATTTTGTGATTTGTAGTAATGAATAGTTGGAAATCTTGATATCGAAATGTGCCTCAGATTTGCAAATACTTTATTGCAACATTTGTTTGAATGTTTTGGTTTGTAATTAGTTTATTGTAATAATGGTGTTTAGAACATGTGATTGTTTACATTTGTAGATAATTAGCTTATTGTAATAATGGTGTTTAGAACATGTGATTGTTTGTATTTGTAGATTGTTGCTGTCTGTACCTTCTGGAATGTAAATATATTGTAGGGTTGTATTATTACGGTGCATGCTTATGCCTGGACCTTGTTTGACTGTTGAATGACTGGAGAATTTCTGACAGATACTGATCTTGAGTATGTGATCCTTCATACTTTGCATTCAAGGTCAACAGGAGGGACTGTGGCCAAATGAGCCACTTAAAATGCCGATTTGTAAAGCACTCTGGGACAATTGGACAATAACTAAAGCAGGCTGCAGCCTAAAAGACTGAGATAAACAGGAGTACAATATAAGGGGTAGGAGTCTTAGCTGTGTTGTAGAGCAGAAGGATCTCGGGGCTGGGTCCATAGGACTCTTAAATCAGCCTCGCAGATGGAGGAAGTGGTCAAGAAGGCGTATGGTGTACTGGCCTTCATTAATCGAGGAATAGAGTTTAGGAGTCAGGAGGTAATGATGCAGCTCTATAACACTCTTGTCATGCCCCAGTTGGAGTATTGTGCGCAGTTCTGGTCGCCTCACTATAGGAAGGATGTAGAGGCTATTGAGAGAGTGCAGAGGAGATTTACAAGGATGCTGCCTGGATTGGGAGCAGGCCTTATGAAGATAGGTTGAGGGAGCTGGGACTCTTCTCACTGGAGAGACGTAGGTTGAGAGGCGACCTGATAGAGGTTTATAAAATGTTGAGGAATAGATAGGGTGGACTCTCAGAGACTATTTCCCCGAGCTGAAATGGTCACTACGAGAGGACACAGATTTAAGGTGCAGGGAAGCAAATACAGAGGGGATGTTAGGGGTAAGTTTTTCACTCAGAGGGTGGTGAGTGAATGGATTCGGCTGCCGTCGGAGGTTGTTGAAGCAAACTCACTGGGGTCTTTTAAGAGACTTCTGGATGAGTATATGGAAAAGAATAGGATAGGAGATTATAGATAGGTCTGTGGATTGGTAGATGTGATCAGCGCAACTCGTGGGCCGAAGGGCCTGTTTGTGCTGTATTGTTCTATGTTCTATGTAAACAGGCTGCACCTCAGTTGACTGAATACACAGGGTATGGGCTATTTCCAAGTCAAAAGGGACTTTCTGGTCAAACTGGGTCCTTTACCAGACATAGGCATGCCTTAACCCCTTATTTGGGAGGGAGGTGTGTGTCCTAAGTGCTCACCAGTACCCACAGACATGGCTGTTGGGGACACACCCAGAGATTGGTGTGGAAGCACCTGATTGGACTTTATCGATCAGGGTGAAGTCCTGATTGATTCATTGGCAATAGCCAAAGGACCGCAAAAACCAATAGGATATAAAGGATGCTGCACAACCAAGAATATCTCTCTCTCTCTGACTCCATGAATGAGCTACAACAAAGGTGGCCATCGCAAGCAACAACCAGCATGAGGAGAGAAGAAAGGAAGACCAGAGCCAGAGTGCCAAACCAAGCTAAAGGAATAGACTACACAGAGCACTACAGAGCCCGGCACACAGATAAAGGCCAATATCTGCCTGGGTACTTTACAGTCACACAAAGTTAAGTCAAGGTCTAGTATTGGAATTGAAGTTCAGTATTTTTGTAAGATAACTTATTGTTGATTGGGTGGGTAATTGTTGATTTATTTTTAAATAAATATTGTTGTACTAACAAGAAGTTACTCATAATTCTTTGTCCACCATATAAGGGTTAAAACAGACTATATGGCAGTCACAACACAAGGCTGGTAGAAGTAGGGAATCCTGGATGACTCAGGATATCGAGAGCCTGGTCAAGAAAAAGGAGGCACATGACATGCACAGGCAGTTGGGATAAAGTGAATCCATAGATCTATAAACATGGACAGGGATCGCGGGTAGAGGTGGGAACATCTGGGTGGCAGCGCGGGCTTGTTGGGCCGAAGGGCCTGTTTCCTGTGCTGTTTTGTTCTTTGTTCTTTGTTTTTCTTTGAATCCCTTCAAGATGATACAGGGTTGGAAGTAGAGTTAGAGAGAAATCAGAGGCCAAAAAGGGGACAAGAGATTGCTTTGGTTAAGAAGGCAAAGGAGAATCCAAAGAGACTTTATTTAGCAAGGTCTTTGACAAGGTACCACATGGTATGTTGTTGTGTAAAGTGAAATCTTATGATATCCGGGGTGAGGAACCAAATTGATACAAAATTGGCTGAATGACATAATAAGAAGTCTCTCAACAGCAGATTAAAATCCAATAGGTTTATTTGGCAGCACAAGCCACTAGCTTTCGGAGTGCTGCTCCTTTGTCAAGTAAGTGGGAGTTCTGTTCATAAATGGGGCATATAAAGATACAAACTCAATTTACAAAATAATGTTTGGAATGCGAGTCTTTACAGGACCTTGTTACTTCATCAGAAAAACGGCAACATGATAAACATGATTTGCCCTTTAGAAATCCATGCTGGGTCTTCCTAATCAACCTACAATATTCGAAGTGACTATTAATTCTATTCCAAATAATTGTTTCTGGAAGCTCGCCGAACTACTGATGTTAAACTGAGTGCCAGGTAATTTTTGGGCTATCTTTGAGCAAAGGCATAATATTTGTCCTCGGCACCTCCCCTGAGTCTACAGAAAACTGAAAGATTTTTGCCAATTTCCTTCCAATCGCCATTCTTACTTTCTTCAACATCCTTGGAAATTCTCCTCATCCTGTCTAATTTTCAGTAACGATAGCCTATTAAACATCCTTATCTATTTTGAACCCATCCAGGTGCAGAGTTTTCTCATTTATTACCATATCCTAGGTAACATCTATTTCTTTGGTAAAGAATGGTACAAATTATTCATTTAATACCTCAGCCAAGTTCCTGCCTCAGTATAAATTCCCTTTTAGATTCCTAATCAGCCCCCCTGTTCTTTTTACTACCTCCTCAATATTTACGTGCCTATAGAAAATTTTGCAATTCCCCTTTATGTTAGCTGCCAGTCTCTTCTCATAATCTCTTTTTGCTTTTTCACCTCTCCTCTGAATTTTCTGTATTTCTCTTTGTTTTCAACTGAATTTTCAATCTGAACCTGTGTGTCCTCTTTACAGTTTATTTTTTGGACTGGAGGATGGTTTGTAGTGTCAGTACTGGGACTCTTGTTTTTCCTGATATATATTGATGATCTAAATCTTAGTGTGCAAGGGACAACTTCAAGGTTTGCAAGTGATACCAAAAGTGTTATAAACTGTAAAGAGGACACACAGGTTTCAATCTGATACCTGTCATAAATATACTTTTTCTTCCTTATCTTAATTTCTATCTCCTTTTTCACTCAGGATGCTCTGGATTTGTTTGCGCTATCTTTACTTTTTAAGGAATGATGAAGGGAATATTTAATCATTTAACACCCATAAGGATATCTGGCAGCTATTTTTTTAATATAAAATTTTAGAATAAAATGGGCATTTAAATAATGATATTTTCAAAAGTAAATATCAAGCTAATAAGCCTGCCAATATTAAATTGTAAAATTCAAGACTGATTGTGTCTGTAAATGAACTAAAACATGTAGTTTCCTACTCCATCCCTTTTTGAATCATTGCTATCTTCCAATCTCATGGAACTCTCCCTGAATCATTTTGGAAAAATCAAACTATTAACTATCTCATTAATCAAACCTTTCAAGACATCCAGAGCTGGGATTTATAGCCCCAGCCCCAACAATTGGCTCATAACTGTGAATACTAACTGTTTGTATGTGATGAAGGAATAATACAACAGCTTTTTTTTATCTTTATCTAGTTTATTCTGCATCCAACACAGCAAAGGCGCAAACTCTACACAATTACTTCACAGCAAGTTTCCCAACTGTGGCTATGAAGGACACAGGGCATCATTCATAGACCTTGCAATCAGCTTCATGAAATATGAATTTCCCTACTGAACGAGTGGAAGCTCACTTAATGAGGGAGAAGTGGTGAGAGTTTAAGACCCACAGTCACAGCCTGGACCACGGTTATTATCTGTTGTAAGCTGTGGGCATGGCCTTTTCATCCTGCTAGTAAAGCAGTGGTGTGCTGAAGGACAGGCATTGCTGAGATTATTACAATCCATTTATACTCTGTTGGAGATTGAGCAATAACCATTACCTATCTTTAATAAGGCAATTAGCTCACTTAATTACCTCAATGAGACCCATCAGGTTAGCCTCTTGGAACATGAGCTCCTGATTGAGGTAACGATTCCCTGCCCAATTAGGGAATCTCATGTATATTGAGGAGTGTCAGAACTACTGACTCTTCAGATTCTGACTTTGTACAAGAAACATTCTTAGGAGAATTAAATTAAATTAAATTAAATTAATTAAACAAGGGAATTTAGTGAAGGGACACCTGCCTCTGAGGAGTTATTTCAGTGGCAACGTGAAAAAACAACCCTAAGGTTGTTAACAGCTGGCTTTGCTTGAGACAAGCCATTTTCAGGCATTATGCTTCTATCTGGGAAACTGGACTCTTTTGACCCTGCTGTGGAGGACTGGTTGACACATATGTTACTTTTTTAGAGTTAACAACATTGAGGAAGATGAAGATCAATGGGTCATTCTTCTGATTGCTTGTGAAACATTGGAGTTTGCCATTATTCACAACTTATAGAACATAGAACATAGAACAATACAGCACAGAACAGGCCCTT
This sequence comes from Sphyrna mokarran, assembly GCA_024679065.1. Taxonomy (NCBI): domain Eukaryota; kingdom Metazoa; phylum Chordata; class Chondrichthyes; order Carcharhiniformes; family Carcharhinidae; genus Sphyrna; species Sphyrna mokarran. The sequence continues at coordinate 55,833,162 of JAGIQG010000015.1, forward strand.
TGGCCTTCGATGTTGTGCCGACCAAAATAAAAAGCAATGCCCCTCCAAACTAAACAATTCCCTTCTCTTCCATATACTTATCAATTAACCTCTTAAACGCCACCAAACTTGGCGCATCTACAACAGCTGCAGGCAGGGCATTCCACTCCCTAATCACTCTTTGAGTAAAGAACCTACCTCTGATATCCGTCCGATAACTCATACCCCTTAATTTAAAGCTGTGTCCCCTCGTGCTAGCTTTCTCCATCCTAGGAAAAAGGCTATCACTGTCCACCCTATCTAAACCTCCAATCATCTTATATGCTTCAATAAGATCCCCTCTTAGCCGCCTCCTTTCTAACGAAAACAACCTCAAATCCTTCAACCTCTATTCATAGGACCTGCCCTCCATACCAGGCAACATCCTGGTAAACCTCCTCTGTACCCTCTCCAATGCCTCCACATCTTTCTTATAATGTGGGGACCAGAACTGCACACAATACTCCAAGTGGGGGCCGCACTAGAGTTTTGTACAGTTGCAACATGACGTTGCGGCTCCGAAATTCAATCCCCCTACAATAAAAGCTAAGACTCCGTATGCCTTCTTAACAACCTTATCGACTTGATTGCCAACTTTCAGGGATCTATGCACATATACACCAAGATCCCTCTGTTCATCAACACTATTAAGAATCCTACCATTAGCCCTACACTCTACACATTTATTATTCCTGCCATAGTGCATTACCTCACACTTTTCCACATTAAACTCCATTTGCCACCTCTCGGCCCAGCTCTGCAACTTGTCCAAGTCACTCTGTAAACTAAAACACCCCTCTTCACTATCTACCACACTACCAACTTTAGTATCATCTGCAAATTTACTGATCCATCCCTCAATACCCTCATCCAGATCATTTATAAAAATTACAAACAGCAGGGGCCCCAAACAGACCCCTGAGGCACACCACTCGTCACCGAACTCCACGATGAATATCTCCCATCAACAACCACCCTCTGTCTTCTATCTGCCAGCCAATTCCTAATCCAATTAGCTAAATCACCCTCTATTCCACACATCTGCATTTTCTGTAGAAGTCTTCCATGGGCCACCTTATCAAACGCCTTACTAAAGTCCATATATACTACATCAACTTAACTTTCCAGAAGGCACCAAATTCCTAAACTTTCCAAGAATTGATGGACCGAGTGAAGGAATATTATGACCATAAGTCATGTCTGATCTGAGAAGGTACTGGTGTTACTCAGCACTCTGGGACATGGGGGAGTCTGTTACAAGTTTCCTAACAAGGTTAAGACAACTGGCAGAAGCATGTGAATTCAGGTTGACACTTAATCCCTACAGTGCAGGAGACCATTTGGCCCATTAAAATTTGCACCAACAATAATACCATCCAAACCCTATCCCTGTAACCCATGTATTTATCCCTTGACATTTGGAGGTAACTTTACATGGCCAGTCAATGTAACTTGTGCATTGTTTGACTGTGGAGGGAAACTGGAGTACACAGAGGGAACCCACATAGACATGGGGAGAGTGTGCAAACTCTGTACAGATATCACATGGGGCTGGAATTGAGCCCGGGTCACGGGAGCTGTGAAGCAGCAGTGCTAACCATTGTGCCACTGTGCCATCCTGTGATGTTTAAAGGGCATTCAGTATGTGGCACTACAGCTGGCCTTACTGTTGAAAAATGCTGCAGGTGGAGTTTGACTGCCATACCTGTTCGACTGTGTGAGGAGATCACCACGGAGTGCAGGTGATTACATAACTTCACTTGTGGAAATATCTGGATCCAGATCCTCCTGTCATACAGCTGCAAAGCCAAGCTTTGATCTGTCAGTCAACAGTCTCTTCAGAATCTCACCTGGCAAGGCATTGTAGTTATTGCCGGAATGCCAAATCCTCCTGAACCTGGGTGAAAGGTGGAAAGGCAGCAAGAAGCCCACTGTAGGGGCTGCAACAACAGCAGCTGGCAGAGACAATTGGAGGTCGATGAAAAAGTACCGGTAAAGAATTATGCCTCGTGTCTGCCAGGAACAGTTGACTTTCCGGTCAGTATCCCTAAAATATGCATCCAGGAGTCAACAATGCCTTCGCCCCCCCCCCCCCCCCCCCCCCCCCCCCCCCCCCCCCCCCCACACCTGCTGACTGTCACTTGTTGTTAGGACTTTGGTGTCCAAAATGGACACTGCAGACAAAGCCACGGCTGCTTCTTTCCTCTGGAGGAATGTAGTGAACCAGAACCTGGCACTTGAGAGATTGAATAGACTGGGCCTGTTCTCGGAGTTTAGAAGGCTGAGGGGGGAATCTTACAGAAACATATAAGATAAAGAAGGGGCTAGATAGCGTAGAGGTAGAGTTTCTTCCTGCTTAGAAAGGATAGCAGAACTAGAGGGCACAATCTCAAAATAAGGTGGGGGATGGGAGTTTACAATGGAATTGAGGAGGAACTTCTTCACTCAGAGTGGTGAATCTCTGGAATTCTCTACCCATTGAAGTGGTGGAGGCTACCTCTTTGAATATATTTCTGTCACGGGTAGATAGATTTCTGATAGACAAGTGGGATTAACGGTTATGGGGAGAAAGCGGGAAAGTGGAACTGATCCACTTCAGATCAGCTATGATCTTATTGAATGGTTGGGCAGGCTCGGGGGGCTAGATGGCCTACTCCTGCTCCTATTTCTTATGTTCACTCACGTCAAGAGAGACGAGTGCCTGTTTGATAACACCCTGTCCAATTCAGACATTGAGTAGGAAGAACTGAACCAAGCATTGAAACGCCAAAAGAGAGTAGTAAGGCATGCCAATTGTCAAGATGTAATGGTCTTAAAGGGGAGGTTATAATGACTGCAAAAAGGCCCATGAGGCTTGCCTTGATTTCTCTGATTGGGATAATGATTGCCTGCCCAATTAGGGAGTCTCACCTATTTATATATTGAGGAGTGTCAGGCTCTTGCTCCTTGCTACAAAGTACAATATCAATCCTCCTCACCATGCTGTTCTGTATGACCATAACATTCCTTTGTGGTCTCCCTATTGAATGGTTTCCTGCACCACAATGTCATGGTCAATGTCATATTTCAATACTATTAGATTAATCAATACATGTAGGCATGGAAGTTATTCAAAATTGTAGCTTCTGCTTATTTTACTTCAGTAACTGAATTAACTAACAACATGTGTTCTGCAATCCCATGAAGTACTGGCTTCAAAGTACAACTAACTAAATGAGACATTCAGTTTATAACATTCCTTACATAACCCCCCCTTATTTGAAATGTCAGTTTAGCAAAACATTTTCTGATGTAGAGAAAGATGGTAGATGCCCTCAAAAGAAAAACCATGTAGGTTCACCTGAACTGTACTTAGATGCTCAGGAGGTTTCTCTCCTGGTGTGGGTTATGGCAGATCTCTGATGCTTTTATAGGGTAATGTTCTTTGGAGACTGATGGCAATTTCTGATTTGTAGCAGAATCTGAAGTAGTCTCTAACGCAAGTGAGAAGCTACACTAAGGAGGTGAGATTTGAGTCATTTGAAGGGGTAAAATCAAACTCTTTCTTAAGAGAACCATTCTTGGAGATGGAGCTTTACTTGGCAACAGTTAGTCAACATATCTCCGTCAAGTGAAATCATTTGCAGTTTGGATTGTGTGGAACGGGTCCAGTCTGACCAATCACAGATGCAGCCATTGAGCTCTGGCAGCTTAATTATGAGTCTGACAACACCAGGTTTAAATCCAACCAGTTTATTTTATAGTAATCTCACTGGTTCAATGACTGAGGTTGGAGTGACTTTGGTCTTGGATTGACTGGGATGTAGCTTGAACAGTTCTCTGTGTGTTCTGTACATGATCTCCACATGTGTGCAGCATTGCAACAGAGAAGATGGAGAAATGCACAACGACAAAGTGTAAAGCAGATCCTCACTCTCTTGGCACCCACTCCAAATTAACAGCATTCTTCGTTCCTATTCAGGTGAAATGGAAATGACTGCAGGCAATAGGAAGGCAGCGTTTAATCTGATAAACACCTTCCAATATTGTTACTGTCTGATCTGCTGCCTGTTTGTACTAATCATTTCCTCCCACTATTTGATCAGTGTCTGGGCAGTGCCCGTACTTTGCAATCTGACCATAGATTCAACTCTTTTTCAGCTTTAAAATGTGGTTAGTACCTTAGAAAATGATCTGATAAAATCTGCTCTTAATTCGAATTGTTTTCAGGATGTGGCGCTTCCTTCTGTGAGGCTGAATGTGAGTTGGGGCTTTTTTCAGTTGAAGATGTACTCATATCTGTAAACAGCCAGGAAACTATGGGGTCCGTGCGCAATTGGGTTGGTCCATTCTCCCTCCGTGTGCAAAACTCCGCCTGCAGAAATATATAAACTGTCTGGACTCACTGAAGGCTACAGAGAGCGGAAGAGAGTCCAGATACCAGCAAGGACTGTGAATTGCAGATATTGGACAAGTGAAGCTCTGATCAAACATGCCGAAGTGTCCCAAGTGTAATAAAGAGGTGTATTTTGGTGAGCAACCTCGTATTCAACAGAATATTATTTTCTAAAACTTCGAAATGGGTCAACAATATTAAGTGTAACTTTATTACTTACTGAGACCAGTTCGCTGTTTGGGGTACGGGTGCTGTTTTATCTCTCCGAGCGCACAGATCTGATTCATTGCCCTGTTACAGTTCCAGGAGCGTGCTGATTTTGGGATGACTAGCTCTATGGTGTTAATTGACATTTCTTATTTGGTGGATGGGGTGACTCATCTTTCTAAAGAATCAATTTTCTTTTCAACCTTAAAACACTGTTGCAACCTTAGAAAAAGACCTGATAAGATCTGCAGTTACTCGGGTTGTTTTCAGGATGTGGCACTTTGTGAGGCAGAGTTGCCTTTTTTGAGTTGTTTCTGTACAGCCAGAGTAAACCGTAGGGCGTTGTAACCGCGTCCTGTAGCCATTCGTGTATATCGAAAGGTAAAATTATATTTGTGGATAGGTTTAAAGGATTTATATTTTTAATCTCTTACTCCATTCTTAAAGTTGCAAAGCTAATTCTCAATGGATCAGGCAAACCCAAATCCATTCCTTGTTTGCTGTAAAAATTAAATTTGAATTGAGGCCTGATTTTAGCCAAAATAAATCAGTTAGCCTTGGTGCTGATATATATAGAGGGCATTAGGATTACTCTAACAGACCCAGACTGTCTCCATATGGGTGTGCCCAGACCGGTCTGCTGGTTATTTTCAGATACTTTAATCCAACCCAGTCAAGTTGCCATGCTTTGGGAACTTGTATCTCCCAATCTCCTCTGACTCTAAAATCCTCAGATGTCTGCTCCCCACCTCCCCCTACACCTCCCCCCCCTTCCCCAATCTGATCCCTTGCTTATAAAAACGAAGAATATTACAGAACAGGAACACGCCCTCCAAGCCATGCTACCAGTCTGAACTAAAACCATGGGGCCATCTCCTTCAATTCCCAATCCTATTCATATATTTGTCAAGATGCCTCTTAAAAGTCACTATTGTATCTGCTTCCACTACCTCCCCCGGCAGTGAGTTCCAGGTACCCATCACCCTCTGTGTAAAAAATCTGCCCTATACATCTCCTTTTAAACCTTGCGTTTCGCACCTTAAACTTACACCTCCTAGTAATTGACTCTTCCATCTTGGGAAAAAGCTTCTGACTATCTACTCTGTCCATGCCCCTGAGCCTCCTAGATTTCTATTAGGTCATCCCCTCAACTTCTGTTGTTCCAGTGAGAACAAACCAGATTTCTCCAACTTCTCATAGCTAATGCCCTCCATACTGGACAACATCCTGGTAAATCTTTTCTGTACATAGAACATAGAACAACACAGCACAAACAGGCCCTTCGGCCCACGAATTGCGCCAAACACATCTACCAATCCACAGACCTATCTATAACCCCCTATCCTATTCGTTTCCATATACTCATTCAGAAGTCTCTTAAAAGACCCCAGTGAGTTTGCCTCAATGGCAGTCAGTTCCATTCACTCACCATCCTCTGAGTGAAAAACCTACCCCTGACATCTCCTTTGTATTTGCTTCCCTGCACCTTAAATCTGTGTCCTCTCGTAGTGACCATTTCAGCTCGGGGAAATAGTCTCTGAGAGTCCACCTATCTATTCCTCTCAACATTTTATAAACCTCTATCAGGTCGCCTCTCAACCTACGTCTCTCCAGTGAGAAGAGTCCCAGCTCCCTCAACCTATCTTCATAAAGCCTGCCTCCCAATCCAGGCAGCATCCTTGTAAATCTCCTCTGAACCCTCTCAATAGCCTCTACATCTTTCCTATAATGAGGCAACCAGAACTGCGCACAATACTCCAACTGGGGTCTGACAAGAGTCTTATAGAGCTGCATCATTACCTCCTGACACCTGAACTCTATTCCTCGATTAATGAAGGCCAGTACACCGTACGCCTTCTTGACCATTTCCTCCACCTGCGAGGCCGATTTAAGAGTCCTATGGACCCGGACCCCGAGATCCTTCTGCTCTACAACACAGCTAAGACTCCTACCCCTTATATTGTACTCCTTCATCCCATTATTCCTGCCAAAATGGACCACTACACATTTATCTGCATTGAAGTCCATCTGCCACTTCTCCGCCCAGTCTTGCATCCTGTCTATGTCCCGCTGCAACTTTTGGCATCCCTCCAGACCATCCACAACACCACCGATCTTTGTATCGTCGGCGAACTTGCTAACCCATCCCTCCACTTCCTCATCCAGGTCATTTATGAAAATGACAAACAGCAGGGGTCCCAGAACAGATCCCTGGGGCACTCCACTGGTTACCGACCTCCATGCAGAACAAGACCCATCCACAACCACTCTCTGCCTTCTGCCGGCAAGCCAGTTCTGGATCCACGAGGCCAAAGCCCCTTGGATCCCATGCCCTCTCACCTTCTCCAGAAGCCTTGCATGTACCTTCTCCAAAACTTCCTCACCTTCCTGGTAGTGTGACAACCAGAATTGAACACTATATTCCAAGTGTGCCCAAGTTTTATAAAGCTGCAACATGACTTACCAATTTTTAAACTCAATGCCCTGACCAATGGAGGCAAGCATGCTGTACACTTTCTTGACTACATTTTCCACCTGCATTGTCACTTTCAGTGACCCGTGTGCCTGTACCCAAGATCCCTCTGCCTATCCTAAAGTGGACTATGTCGGCCAGTTTACTGTGGTATTAGCTGGTGGCTTTTGAAACAGGACCTGACTAATAATGCCCTCAAGAGAAAATGAGGGAGGAGGATTAGCCAAAAGAAATTTGGCTGCATTTTTAATGTTTACTTTTACAATTATGCAACTTAAGGTAACTGTTTATCTTGACTACATTGACTGGGTCAAGCCTATTCTTTAACTCGCAAAAGTGAATCATCTTAAAAACAGCAGGGCAATCCATTTATGTAAATATTTTACAAACTGGATTTTCTAAAGGAAGCTTTCAGACTTTTTTTTAAAAAAGTTAACATTTAGCAGTTGATGTTATCTCTTCTGTTCTGCTGTAGAGTTTTCAATGAAATTCTTGTGCCATTGATTTCTTATGTGCTAAAAAAAAAATGACACCAAAGTTGGAGGAGTTGTAGACAGAGAGGATGGATGTTACAGTTTGCAGAGGGACATAGATAAGCTGCAGAGCTGGGCCAAGAGGTGGCAAATGGAGTTTAGTATGGAAAAGTGTGAGGTGATTCACTTTGGTAAGAGTAACAGGAGTACAAAATATAGGGCTCTTAGTAGTTTGACAAGCAGAGAGATCTCGGTGTATATGTGCATAGCTCCCTGAAAGTTGGAACCCAGGTTGATAAGGTTGTTAAGGTGGTGTACGGTGTGTTAGCTTTTATTGATAGAGGGATTGAATTTCAGAGCCGTGAGGTCATGTTGCAACTGTACAAAACTCTGGTGCGGCCACACTTGGAGTATTGCACACAGTTCTGGTTGCCGCATTATAAGAAAAATGTGGAGGCATTGGAAAGGATGCAGAGGAAGTTTACCAAGATGTTGCCTGGTATGGTGGGAAGGTCTTATGAGGGAAGGCTGAGGACTTGAGGTTATTTTCATTAGAGAGAAGGAGGCTAAGAGGTGACCTAATTGAGGCATACAAGATGATCAGAAGGTTAGAAAGGGTGGACAGTGAGAACCTTTTTCCTCGGATTGTGATGGCTAACACAAGGGGACATTGCTTTACATTAAGGGGTGGTAGTTATAGGACGGCTGTCAGAGGTGGGTTCTTTACTCAGAGGGTAGTAAGGGCGTGGAATGCCCTGCCTGCAGCAGTTGTGAAGTCACCAACTTTAAGGGCGTTCAAATGGTCAGTGGATTGGCATATGGATAACATTGAATAATTTAGGTTAGAGGGCCATTAGATTGATTCCACTGGTCAACGCAACATTGAGGGCTGAAGGGCCTGTACTGTGCTGTAATGTTCTATGTTCTATCTATACTCTTAAGGATTCTGTCATTTATTCTACATTTACTGTCTGTATTAAACCTTCCAAATATATTCCCAATTTCAAATGTGTGACCATTTTTGGCTATGCTTTAAGCTGTCTGGGCTCTCAACTCTGCAAATCCATAAAGTTTGCTGATGCTTCACCTCGCTTTCCTCCTTTTAAGATGCTCTTTAAACCTATGTCTTTGACCAAACATTTCATATCCAATCTAATATTTCCTTAAGTCACACAGTTTCAGTTTGTATGGTTAGCCTTCTATAAAATACCTTAAAGCATTTTACTATATTGAAGACACTGCGATTACAACTTGTTATTGAGATAGACTCCTATTATAACTCTACTAGGGCCATTAACACTGAAAGAGGAAATCTGAAAACCCATCAATTATGCCTCAAATTTTAAATAAAAACAAATTTTATTATACATTAAAAGAATTAAACAAAATAAGCAATATAAATGTAACACTCATAAAAACATGTGAGCTTGAAATTTAGTTCTACTTTTTGCTCCGCCACAAGAGTTCGCATATGAAAGCTTTAAAGTCCAGAGCGAATCAAATGTGTATCACCACTGGTAAGAATTCACTGATTTCTCTTCAGTGTTCCAGTTATTCACCAAGGTACAAGATTTCACAAATTACAAGGCATCTTTCAATTAACTCTTGACTAAGTGACCCTTCAATTTATTTATAAACCTTATGACTTTGGATTCCCCAGCTCCAGATCAAGCCAACCCATGACCTTTAGTAGCAATAATAGGAAGACATTATTATTTGAATGGGTGAAAATTGAGAGAGGTGTCCTCATGCATGAGTCACTGAAAATAAAGCACGCAGGTACAGCAGGCAGTAAAGAAGGCAAATGGCATGTTAGCCTTCATGATGAGAGAATTTGAGTATAGGAATAGGAATGTTTTATTGCAATTGTATAGGGCGTTGGTGAGGCCACACCTGGAGTATTGAATGCAGTTTTGATCCCCTTATCTGAGGAAGGATGTTCTTGCAATAGAGAGTGCAATAAAAGTTTACCAGGGTGATTCCTGAGATTTCAAGTCTGTATATAAGTTGGTTAGGATTATATTATTGGAGTTTAGAAAAGTGAGTGTGGGGGGAAACATCTCATAGAAACTTATAAAATGTCAACAGAGTTAATAGGACGGATTCAAAACGAATGTTCCTGATGTGTGTGGGGGTGGGGGGGGGGGGGGTAGGAGTCTAGAACTAGGGGTCATAGTTAGAGAATAACAGGTGAATTTTTTAGGACTGAGGTGAAGAGAAATTTTCTTCACCTAGAGAGTGGTAAACCTGTGGAATTCACGACCATTGAAAGTAGTTGAGACCAAAATGTTGTGTAAATGCAAGAAAAAAAAATATAGCTTGTGGCTAAAGGGATCTGAAGGGGAAGTAGGATCAGATATTGAATTTGATTATCAGCGATGATCAAAATGAATGACAAAGCAGGCTTCTAGTTTCTATATTTCTATGACTTGTGCGCAGTGCTTAAAACATCAGGAAATGATCTCAGTTTCCAATAACCCACTGCTATGATATCAAGCTGCAACCAGACTGATTATTTATGGAACTTCAACTGCAACTAGCTGCCTTTCATTAAGAGGCTTACTGTTGATTTTTTTTCTTTTAGCTTCCAGCTAAACAAATTCTGCACCCATTTCCCCTTACTAATCTTGTCTTATACTGGGTGCCAGCTTCAATCACAGGCTGTGTCATGGACAGAAGATGTAGCAGTTATTCAAATCATGGTTTTATTATAAGTCTGTTGTAATCTTTCCAATTTTCAATCTAATGTCTAGAAATTAACTCACAGTTGGTTTGAAACGGGAAGGAGGCCATTCAGCCCTTTAAATCTGTTCTTCAATTCAATGAGATCATGGCTAATCTATGACATAACTTCATATATCCAACTTTGTCCCACGTGCATGTATACCTTTTGGATAACAAAAATTTATCTACCTCAAATTTAATATAAATGAATAGTTAGTCTGGCATTAACTATCATTTGCCATCCTTTGTGTGTATGTGTTCCCTAATTTTGCTTTTGAGAGATCTGGTTCTAAATTTTAGATTTAGACTCCCTAATGAGCGGAAATAGGGTTGATAGAGAAAAACAATTTATTTCCCTTAATAGCTTAAACTTTGATTACATTACTCTTTGTGCTTCTAAACTTCAGGGAATGCAACTCTACTTTGTGTAATCTTGCTTCATAATTTAACCTTTGCAAACCAGTATTATTCTATTTAATCAATGCTGCAGTCTCTCTAAGGCTGCCACTGTCCACAGTACTCCAGGTGTGAATGAAGCAGAGCTTTGCACTGTTAACTTTTCAGTTGTAGATGCGCCAAGTTTGGTGGCGTTTAAGAGGTTAGTTGATAAGTATATGGAAGAGAAGGGAATGGTTTAGTTTGGAGGGGCATTGCTTTTTATATTGGTCAGCGCAACATTGAAGGCCGAAGGGCCTGTTCTGTGCTGTAATGTTCTATGTTCTATGTTAAGGTATAACCCACTTAAATTCTCATTCTCTAACCCACCCACCTATCCACCTCACTTTGCAATGGACTCATTGTTTCTGCTGCTCAGAAGATCTGGACTATTATTTTCTGTACCTTTTCATGACACTTTAATGATCTATATACTTGGACCTTCAAATCTCTTTGGGTCACCACTGTTCAATTTTTTTTATCATTTAGTAAGTACTCTGTTATGTTTTTAAGTCCAAGGTGGATGGCTTCACATTTGCCTACTGTGAAATACATTTGCCATTGTTTTGCCCTTCTACTTAATCTATCCTAATTTCTTGCATTTTTTTGCCTTGTTAACTTGTATTGCTTTGTTTAATCTATGAATCTATCTCTAGGTCTTTCAGTTTCTCTATCCTATTTAGACTGCATGTAGTCTCCTTATTCTTCCATTCTTCCAAACAAAGAATATACTGCATCACATTTGCCCAGATGGAAATTCATGTGTTATTTATATGTCCATTCTCAAGCACAACGGCCTTTTGAAAGCAAACAGAATCACCCAAATGCTCCCTAACATGTAACATTTTAAACTTTGTTCAAAATTCTTATTGCAAGGAGCTATTGTCTATCTTGTTGTAAAAGTATTCTTTTGTCACAATGGATTACTTTCTTCCCAGCTGAAAAAGTGACATCCCTGGGAAAGGACTGGCATAAATTCTGCTTGAAGTGTGAAAAATGCAACAAAACCTTGGCACCTGGCAGTTTCTCTGAAGTAAGCCATCTCTTAATTTGTCTCCTTGTTCCAAAAATATACTAATTTGTTTCTTCCCTTTTTTAAAAGATTGTTGATTTTTGTGTTATCTTGTTGCAGCATGAAGGAAAGCCTTATTGTACCAGACCTTGCTATGGTGCTCTCTTTGGGCCGAAAGGTGAGACATCTATTTCACACATTTGACTGCCTGATTCTTAAAGTTAGATAGGAATAAGTTACTATAATCACATGTGCTAGAATACAAAGGGATGGAAATTGTGTTTCAGCCATGGACAGACACCATTTGGAGCACTGTGCTGAGTTCTACACTGTGCTGAGGGTAGGTCATGCCTTACTAACCTCATTGAGTTTTTTGAAAAAGTGACTAAGGAGGTGGATGGGGGGGTAAGGCGGTTGATGTGGTATATATGGACTTTAGTAAGGCGTTTGATAAGGTGGCCCATGGAAGACTTCTGCAGAAAATGCAGATGTATGGGATAGAGGGTGATTTAGCTAATTGGGTTAGGAATTGGCTAGCAGATAGAAGACAGAGGGTGGTGGTTGATGGGAGATATTCATCGTGGAGTTCGGTGACAAGTGGTGTACCTCAGGGGTCTGTTTTGGGGCCCCTGCTGTTTGTAATTTTTATAAATGATCTGGATGAGGGTATTGAAGGATGGATTAGTAAATTTGCAGATGACACTAAAGTCGGTGGAGTGGTAGATAGTGAAGAGGGGTGTTATAGTTTGCAGAGAGACTTGGACAAGTTGCAGAGCTGGGCCGAGAGGTGGCAAATGGAGTTTAATGTGGAAAAGTATGAGGTAATGCACTATGGCAGGAATAATAAATGTGTAGAGTATAGGGCTAATGGTAGGATTCTTAGTAGTCTTGATGAACAGAGGGATCTTCGTGTGTATGTGCATAGATCCCTGAAAGTAGGCAGTCAAGTCGAGAAGGTTGTTAAGAAGGCATATGGAGTCTTAGCTTTTATTGGTAGGGGGATTGAATTTCGGAGCCGCAACGTCATGTTGCAACTGTACAAAACTCTAGTGCGGCCGCACTTGGAGTATTGTGTGCAGTTCTGGTCCCCACATTATAAGAAAGATGTGGAGGCATTGGAGAGGGTACAGAGGAGGTTTACCAGGATGTTGCCTGGTATGGAGGGCAGGTCTTATGAAGAGAGGCTGAGGGATTTGAGGTTGTTTTCGTTAGAAAGGAGGCGGCTAAGAGGGGACCTAATCGAAACATATAAGATGATTAGAGGTTTAGATAGGGTGGACAGTGATAGCCTTTTTCCTAGGATGGAAAAAGCTAGCACGAGGGGACACAGCTTTAAATTAAGGGGTGATAGTTATAGGACGGATATCAGAGGCAGGTTCTTTACCCAAAGGGTGGTTCGGGAGTGGAATGCCCTGCCTGCAGCAGTTGTAGATGCGCCAAGTTTGGTGGCGTTTAAGAGGTTAGTTGATAAGTATATGGAAGAGAAGGGAATGGTTTAGTTTGGAGGGGCATTGCTTTTTATATTGGTCGGCGCAACATCGAAGGCCGAAGGGTCTGTTCTGTGCTGTAATGTTCTATGTTCTATGTTCTAGTTTTGGAAGGAGTGCAGTGCAGTTTTAATAGAATGATACTAGATGTTGGAGAGGTCTTTCCTCAAGGCTATGTTGCTCAAACTTAGGCTATACAAAGGCTCATGAAACAGTACTGATTTTTAAGACTTGACTTTATTTAACTAAAATTGAATGGGAGAATGATATGGAGAAGTCCAGCAGTCCCAGATCGGAGATATTGGCTGCCTGATATTACTCTGCTAATCAAAGCCCTTGTAAGGAGAATTATAAAGTTATAAAATTATTTCTCCCATCTTCCTGGTTGACATAATCCAATAAACATTAATACAAATCGGTCAATAATCATCCTGTCCAGCCAATAACAATATATACCATGATCCAATGGGATCTCATTTGCTATTAATTAAGGACATTACCCTCCTCCTTATGTCTTGTAATATGAGATGCTGGACATGAAACAGGAGAATAGTTCCCACTGATTTTAAACCCACGTGACTCTCATCTGACCCTGAGAAATCCCTTATGTCTACTCACTGCTTGCATTATCAATTCAAGTTGCGTGATTCTATTCATCAAACTGGCATTGGTAGCCACCTTGCTTCCTACCACTGCTGATAATATAACTGCTCGCAGTGGAATTATTGTTTCTTAATATCCCTCCTACCAAGGCTTGCTATATTCTGTCATTCAGTGAAATTTCACAAAAATCCTAACTTCATTTACTTCATAAATTCAAGATACATGTTTTAAAATGAAAAATACTCATTAATCATACAGATCTGTCTTCTATAGCAATAGACCTGACTTGCATTCCCATAATCCAAGATCATTCACTCTTAAGTCAGTATTGTGTTACTGTTCCTAAACTTATATTTTGTTAGCTTATTCCAACCCGCTATGTAACTAGACTTAAGTAGGTTAAACTCTCAGGATAGACCGATACATATGTTCTACAGTGTATGGAACATTAAGGGATAACCTAATTGAGGGATTTGGAACAGTTAAAGGATTTGATAGCGTGGATTGTGGAAATACTATTTCCACTGATCAGAGTGTATTGACTCAGCAATAAAATTAGAACTCGGCTGTAAATGCAGTGAAATCAGAAAACATTTTTGCACAAAGCATAGTGGAAATTTGGAAGTGTATCCTTCAGAAGATACTGTACAACTTGAATTTCCAAGACTGAGATTGAGGACTGAAAAAATTGTTTTCCCAATAATCCAAAGGATCATTCCAGCTAATCATTGTCTAGAATGGAGGAGATGCTGAATGATAATCCAATGTTGGGGAGGCAATAGTGTAGTGAGATTAGCATTGGGCTAGCAACCTAGAAATCCTAGAAAATGGCCTGCAAAATGGTGGGTTTAAATCCCACCATAGCAGATGGCAAAATTTGAATTCAATTAAAATCTGGAATCAGAGGTCTAATAATGACCATGAAACCATTGTCAATTGTCGTAAAAATTCATCTGGTTCATTATTGTCCTTCTGGGAAGGCAATCTTCCATCCTTTCCTGATCTGCCCTATCTGTGACTCCAGATCCACAACAATGTGGATGACTCTCTGAAATGGCTTAACAAGCCACTCAGTTCAAGGACAATTAGGAAAATCTCAACAGATCTGATAGCACCTGTGGAGAGAGAACAGAGCCAACATTGAGTCTGGGTGATCCTTCATCCAGACTCAATGTCAGCTCTATTCTCCCTATACACCAGGGGGAAATTCCCCCAACTCTTCCTTGAGCTAGTGTTAGGAGACCATACACTTTGATAGGGCAGCATGGACTTCAGTTTACCATTGCATCCAAAAGACACAGTCAGAAATTCCCATTATAATACATGGACTAAGGGCAGAAAAAGTTCATCCTGATCTCAGCAGTGTGACTTAAGCTGATTTTGAACTCATGGTCTTGATCTGCAATTGATCCAGCAAAAACTGTTGGTAGGATTAACATGCGGCTGAGAACAAATGTTTTACTAGTATGTGCGAAGGTGCTCTGTTTTAAGATGCCACCAGTGAGCACATTTCAGTTGTTCAATGAGGTAAATTGAGCAAACTTGGTCAATTCTGGCCTTACTCGCTGATTTCTTGCTTACATTTGTTGCTGACAGCATCTTTCATCTTTTACAGGATTTGGACATGGTGGTACTGAAAGCCATAAATATAACTAAGCACAAGGTACAGTATGCGGAGCAATGGTGTTACTCCATACTACATTTCAAATTGTTCTGATTCCCAGTATTTAATGGGCCTTCTCAGTTTAAGTGCATTGCAAAACACCTTTAGAATAGCAAACCCAATATGCATCAGAATAAACTGGAAGGAAACTACAGAACATAGAACATTACAGCGCAGAACAGGTCCTTCGGCCTTCGATGTTGCGCCGACCAATTAGGAACAAGCAGTGACCCTCTAACCTAAACCATTCCCTTTTCATCCATAAACATATCTACTAACCTCTTAAACGCCACCAAACATGGCGCATCTACAACTGACGCAGGCAAGGCATTCCATACCCTTACCACCCTCTGGGTAAAGAACCTACCTCTGACATCTGACCTAAAACCACCACCCCTTAATTTAAAGCTATGTCCCCTCGTGCTAGCTTTCTCCATCCTAGGAAAAAGGCTATCACTGTCCACCCTATCTAAACCTCTAATCATCTTATATGTTTCAATAAGGTACACACCAAGGTACTACACCAAGGTAATGTAGTAGTACTATGTACTACACCAAGGTAATGTAGTAGTACTATGTACTACACCAAGGTAATGCTAAACTGTTACAACTGCCTATTACAAGTCTAATACTGGAAAGAACTTGAAGAAAAATCTCAAGCACTCAGAGAGTGCAAAGATGGTACTGGGGTGACTGACTTCCATTACATGCAGAGATTGGGATTCCCCTTCTTAGAACAGAAAAAGTTGAAGGGACATTTGAGGGATGTTTAAAGTCCTGAATGGTTTTGATGGAGTGGGAAGAGGGCAACTGTTTTCAATGGCAGGACAATCAGTAAGCAGAGGACACAGATTTAAGATAATTTGCAAAAGAATTCAAGGGAAGACGAGGAGAATTTTTATATGCAGAGATTGTTGTGACCTGGAATGGACAGAATGACAGAGACTTGATTAAAAGATAATGGACTAAATGCTTGAAAAGAAATGAAAAATTACAAGACTAGGGGAACGAGGAGAGGGAAACTGCATAGGGTTTTCAAAGAGCTGATAGTCAGGAGGGGTTACCTCCTTCTGGAAGATTCCTGTGTCACAATAGCACAGAATGTGCTGATATCTAAATGTTAGCCTCAAATCACATCTGATCTTCTGACTAAGGGCAGGCAAGATCTATGTAGCACAGACGGGCCTGAGATTAGGGGAAGCTCAGTAAAAGATATGTACATCATACCCCTCTTAAGTTTAAAGTTTATTTATTAGTGTCACAAATAGGCTTACATTAACACTGCTATGAAGTTACTTTGAAAATCCCCTAGTTTCCATACTCAGGTGCCTGTTCAGGTATATGAGAGAGAATTTAGTATGGCCAATGCACCAGGATATCTTTTGGACTGTTGGAAGTAACCAGAGCATCTGGAAGAAATCCATGCAGTCATGAGGAAAATGTTCAGACTCTGCACAGACAATAACCTATGCCAGGAATTGAACCCAGATCCCTGGCTCTGTGGGGCAGCAGTGCTAACCATTGTACCATTGTGTCAATTCTAAAACACCAGCTGCTGTAAACCAGGTAAATTTAACAGTCCAGCCAGGTTTAAAGATCATGACAAGCCAGGAAGAACGTAAGTGTAAAAGGTAAGTGCGGGGTCAGGAATCAGACTAGGGATGGGGAGGGTTAGGTCAGGTCTGGAGTAGGGGGAAGGTCAATTCAGGCCTAGGTCGAGTTTTGGGAGGGCGTTGATGGAAATCTGGCATTGGCCAGAAGTTCTGGGTAACTACCATTGTAAGAGTTAGAACCATCCAAAGTTTACAATTTAAATCACATTTTCAAGTTATTCCCATTGCAGGGCAATTGTCTATTGCAATTGAAACTTCCCAATCAATTGCCTGGGAACTTTAGATGGGGGGAGGGATTCTCATGTGCATCTTTGAGGTGCCCACAGGTACATTTCCTTGGAATGCACTTGTTACAGCTCATTGAGGTGATCAAGAGCCTCCATGTCTGCATGGATAACTACTGTCACTGACATAATATCCTGGAACCTCAAAACAGCACTGTGGAAGCACCTTCATCATGTGGATTGCAGAGATGGAGAAAGGCTTATTCTTTTCTTGAAGGCAGCTTTGGTGGGCAGTTACTATCAATCATACTCACAGCATACACATTCCAAGAATGAGCAAACAGATTACATTTTTATATAAATTATGATTTCATCATATTTGGATGAATGTAAACTATTCTCTACCTTTAAATCAGCATTTATATGAAACATATCTTTAAATTGGGGTGAGGTCAGGAAGCACTTTCACACACACAGTGGAAATTTGGAACAAAGTCCCTCACAAAAAGTTTGTTACAACAGCAGCTAATTGAAAATTTCAGTACTGATTTTTGACAGTGTTGTCTAAGGGAAAGAAATTAAGGCTTTAGAGCTGTGCACTTAGCAGAGCCATGATCTAATTCAATAGTGGAACAAGTTTGAAGGGATTAATGGTCTCCTTCTGTTCCTACATTTTTGTATAATACATTAATGTACATTGATTAATTGACATGCAAAGAAATATTAGTGGGAGGAACCAATCTGCATTCCTGACACCACATTACAAAGGTGCATGTCCTAACTCACCAACTGTCACAGCCGTAATGTCAGACACCATATGGAAAAGTGGTCATTATTTCCAATATTCTATCAATAAATTGCAGAGATCAGATGATGATCTATTGAATATAACCAGAGTCTTCTCCTTCCTAGATTTTGAGTTTGCAATGACTGACATCCAGAGGAAAGGTCCCAAGATTGGAAGATGGAAGCAGAAAAAAGGCTGTTTATGAATTACCAGCCTGGTATAACTGGCTCCTGCTATAAGGCATTGTGTGTGTACACTGGTGTATATTCCAGCCTTGTCACATCCCACTTCAAAGTTTTAGAATGTTTGTTTGCACAGAGTGAATAACCTATCACAACATTTATAAATGATTCCTTTAACATTAGCAACAGTGTCTGATAAATACTCTTGGGGATTGAATTTCCATGTGGGGAAGATGGGAGGGGGATAATCTCCCAGAGAGCCAGTGTTATCAGTTACATCAATGTCTCTCCTTGATCTTCAGGAACTATTTCTGCACATCACAGTTAGCTAGCATTGTGGTTTCACTTGTTTCAAAGTCAGTCTATAATAAATTTGTAGTTCTTTTCATCTAAAAATTAAAGAATGTTGTATCTTGGAGCTATGCAGAGATGACACTGTTTTCTATGTCTATTAGGTTTTATTCACAGTACTTTAGATCCAACATGGCTTCATTTAGAACATATGAATGTGAGAAATAGGAGCAGGAGTATATCATATGGACCCTCGAGCCTGCTCTGCCATTCAATAAGATCATGATTGATCTTTTTGTGGACTCAGCTCCACTTACTGCCTGCTCCCCATAACCCTTGGTTCCTTTACTGTTCAAAAATTTATCTGTCCTTGCCTTAAAAACATTCAGTCAGGTAGCCTCAACTGATTCACTAGGCAGGGAATTCCACAGATTCACAACCCTTTGTGTAAAGAAGTTCCTCCTCAACTCAATTCTAAATTTGCTTCCCCCTTAATTTGAGGCTATGCCCCCCAGATCTAGTTTCACCACCAGTGGAAACAACTTCCCTGCTTCTATCTTATCTATCCTCTTCATAATCTTGTATGTATCTATAAGATCTTCCCTCATTCTTCTGAATTTCATTGAGTATAGCCCCTGTCTATTTAGTCTCTCCTCATAAGCCAACTCTCTCAACTTCGGAAACAACCTAATGAATTTCCTCTGCACCCCCTCCAGTGCCAGTATATTCTTTCTCAAGTAAGGAGACCAAAACCATACACAGTACAATGTGTGGCCTCACCAGCACCTTATACAACTGCAACATAACTTCGCTGTTTTTAAACTCCATCCCTCTAGCAATGAAGGATAAAATTCCATTTGCTTCTTAATTACCTGCAAACCAATTCCTTGAGATTCCTGCACAAGGACACCCAGGTCCCTCTGCACAACAGAATGCTGTAATTTTTTGCCATTTAAATAATTGTCCATTTTACTGTTATTCCTACCGAAATGGATGACCTCACATTTACCAAGATTGTATTCCATCTGCCAGACCCTCACCTACTCACTTAGTCTGCAAAGGATATAGAAAATCTATCAACATCCTCTGCACACTTTGCGCTTCCACCCATCTTAGTGTTAGCTGTGAATTTTGACACACTACACTTGATCCCCAACTCCAAATCATCTAGGTAAATCATAAACAATTGCGGTCCCAATATTGATCCCTGAGACACAACACTAGTCACTGATTGTTTTCTGTTAGTTAACCAATCCTCTATCCATGTCAATACATTACCCATAACACTGTGCATCTTTATCTTATGTAGCAGTCTTTGGTGCAAATGCCTTCTGGAAATCCAGATACACCACATCCACAGATTCCTCATTGTCTGCTGCACATTGTAATGTTCTCAAAAGAATTCCACCAAACGTAACCTGCCCATCATGAACCAGTGCTGTGTCTTACCAATTGTACAATTTATAGACTGATGTCTCGCTATATCTTCCTTGATAGATTCAAGCATTTTCCCTACTAAAGAAGTTAAGATATACTTACTCCCTTTTGACTATCTCTTTTTTTAAATAGTGGAGTCACATTTGCTGTTTTGCAATCTTTGGGAACCACCCCAGAGTCCAGCGAATTTTGGGAAATTATCACTAATGCATTCGCTATTTTCCCTGCCGTCTCTTTTCCTAACCTGGGACGCATTCTATCAGGACCAGGAGACTTGGCTACATTTAACCCCCATTAACTCACCCAATACTACCTTTTTTGTGATAATCCCAGGTTCTTACCTGCCATAGCCTTCCTGTCATCAATTTTTGGCATGTTATTTTTGTCTTCCACTGTGGAGACCGACACAAAATACCTGTTCAGTGCCTCAGCCATTCCCTCATTTCCAGTTATTACGTCCCTCTTCTCATCCTCTAAAGAACCAATGTTTACTTTCATCACTCTTATTTTATCTATATGTAGAAACTCTTGCTATTTGTTTTTATATTCTGAGCTGATTTATTCTCATCAACCAAAGAACAAACAAATTACAGCACAGGAATTGGCCCTTTGGTCTTCCAAGCCTGCACCGACCATGCTGCCCAACTTAACTAAAACCTCTATGCTTCAGGGGACCATATCCTCATACTCCCATCTCATTCATGTATTTGTCAAGATGCCCTTTAAAAGTCACTATTGTATCAGATTCCACTACCTCCCCCTAGCAATGAATTCCAAACACCTACCATTCTTTGTGTAAAATTTGCCTCATACATCTCTTAAAACTTGCCCCTCACACCTTAAACCTATGCTCCCGAGTAATTGATTCTTGCATTCTGGGAAAGAGCTTCTGACTGTTCACTCTGTCCGTGTCTCTCATAATCTTGTAGACTTCTATCAGATCTCCCCTCAACCTCCATTGTTCCAGTGAGAACAAATCAAGTTTCCCCAACCTCTCCTGAGAGCTAATGTCCTCCATACCAGGCAACATCCTGGTAAATCTTTTCTGTACCCTCTCCAAAGCATCCACTTTGTTCTGATAATGTGGCAACCAGAATTTAACACTATATTTCAACTGCAGCCTCACTAAGGTTGTATAAAGCATCAACATGACTTGCTAATTTTTAAACTCAATTCCCCAGTCGCTGAAGGCAAGCATGCAATATGCCTTTTTGACTACCTTCTCCACCTGCATTGCCACTTTCTGTGGCCTATATACCTATACACACAGATCCTTTTGCCTAGCAATACTCCTAAGGGTTCTGCCATTTACTGGATATTTCCTATCTGTATTAGACCTTCCAAAATGCATTACTTCACATTTGTCTGGATTAAACTCCATCTGCCATCTCTCTGCCCAAGTCTCCAACTGATCTATGTCCTGCTGTATCCTCTGATGATCCTCATTGCTATCCTGCAAATCCACGAACCTTTATGTTGTCTGCAAACGTACTAATCAATCCAGTTACATTTTCCTCCAATCATTTATATATATTACAAACAGCAAAGGACCCAGCATTGATCCCTGAGAAACACCACTTGTCACAGCCCTCCATTCAAAAACACACTCTTCCACTGCTACGCTCTGTCTTCTTTGACTGAGCCAGTTTTATATCCACCTTGCCAGCTCACTTCTGATCCCGTGCGACTTCACCTTCTGCACCAGTCTGCCATGAGGCACCTTGTCAAAGGCCTTATTGAAGTCCATGTAGACAACATCCATGCATTTTACCTTCTTTATAACTCTCTTTTCTTTATAGCCAATTTATTTTACCTTTCTTTATAACTTTCTTCATGGCTTTCTGATGACCTTTAAAGATTTCCCAATCCTCTAGGTTCCCACTAATCTTTGCCATTTTGTTTGCATTTTCTTTCAATGTATACCCTCCTTTATTTCCTTAGATATTCATGGTTGATTATCTCTTTTTCTACAGTCCTTCCTTATCACTGGTATATACTTTTGCTGAACACTGTGAAAGATCGATTTGAAAGTCTTCCGCTGTTCCTCAATTGTCCCACCATAAAGTTTATGCTCGCAGTCTACCTTAGCCAACTCCTCTCTCATCCCTTTATAGTCTCTGTTTAAGCACAAGACAGTGGTATTGGATTTTATCTTCTCATGCTCCATCTATATTTTAAATTCAATCATACTGTGATCGCTTCTTCCAAGAGGATCCCTAATTGCAAGATCATTAATTATTCCTGTCTCATTACACAGGATCAGATCTAGGATACCTTGCTGTCTTGTCGGTTCCATTACACACTGTTCAAGGAAGCTATCAGAGACTATCACTGTTGCTGTGCAGACACATAGATTTGGGCCTGTGTCTGCGGGAGTTTGCGCGTTCTCCCTGTGGTTGCGTGGGTTTTCTCCGGGTGCTCCGGTTTCCTCCCACATCCCAAAAATGTGCTCTTAGGCTGATTGGGTAACAAATTGTCCCTATATTGGTCCCTATATGGAAATCTTCCACAATAGGCATAGCCTAAAGTCATGGATATGTCATTAAGACGTTAGGACGGCAGCGCGGGCTCATTGGGCCGAAGGGCCTGTTTCCCGTGCTGTGTTGCTCTTTGTTCTTTGTTTGTTGTTCCTATCGCAGATACATTCTATGAAGGCTGCTTTGACTGACCTGTTTTGACCAATTGATATGTAAATTAAAATCCTGCATATTTGCTGTACCATTTTACATGCATCAATTTTTCCTTTGTTTATTTCTCTCCCGACTATGATGTTATTATTTGGTGACCCATGGACTACGCCTATCAGTGACTTTTCCTCCTTACTATTTCTAATTTCCACCCAAATGGATTCAACTTTTTTTTCCATAGAACCTATACCACTTCTAACTGCTGCCCTGATGTCATCCTTAAATATCCGAGCTACCTCTCTTACCTTCCTGTCTGTCCCTCCAAACAGTTTGATACCTCTGAATATTCAACTGCCCATCATGACTATCCTGCAATCACGTTTCTGTAATGGTCATCAAATCATACTCATTGTCAACCCATTTCTACTTGGACCAAAATATTCTTATCAAGGAAGTTCTCCTAAACACATTTCAGAAATTCCCCTCTTATTCTAGATTCTTTATTCTAGATTCACAATCAACATTCAGCTAATTAAGTCCCCCAGTATTGCCATTCTATAGTTATTGCACATCTCTGTGACTTCCTCACCAATTTGTTCCTCTCTCTTTCTCACTGTTCCAGCCCACAGAAAAACCCAAACAGTGTAACCCTACTATTTTTGCTTCCCAACTGTAACCAGATGGAATAAGCTCTGAGTGAGAGTTAGCAACATCGACTTTAAATGATATACCCTGATGTCAGAAACAAAAATAGAAAGATACACAACTCACATGGAATCGTAACCCCATGCACATTGCCCACACTGGCCCTGTCCCCCAGCTCTGCAAAGGTTCTGCCTAGTCTCCACCCTCTTCCCCCCCAGGCTGTGCTTATCTGTGCATCTCCTGCAAGTTCTGTTTGCCAGTTTTTAAAAACCTGTTGTAAATTCCATTGACATAATGTCACATCATGTGGCTGGAGTGAGATTTTCATACATGGGGAGGGATGTTGTAGCAGGGAAGCCCACTAGTCGTATATAAATGGGTTTTCCATCTTTGCATGGCAGGAACCCCATTCCATCATAGGATAATTGAGAGGGGAAATCCATAAAAGCTGTTTTGGGACTCCCCCTCGATTCTCCACCCTTCTGCCTTTCTCATCCACTGAACATGGGGGAGGAATATCCCCTCTGTCTTTGTACACTTAAACACACCCCACTGTAATATCTTCCCCAGTCGTTTCTACCACTCACCTTTGTTGATTCCTTCTCTATATTTTCTGAACTTTTTTTCATCTTTGTATATTAAAGTCATGCTCTCACCATTTTAAACTGCATTTCTATTACAGCCATTACATCATATTCCTGTATTGCTACTTATGCTTGTAGTTCACCAAGCTTAGTCACCACAGTACATATGAACATAGAACATAGAAGACTACAGCATAAACAGACCCTTCGGACCACAAGTTGTGCCGAACACATCAAAACCTACCCAGCCATAGACCTATCTATAATCCCCAATCCCATTGGATCCCATATACTCATCCAGAAGTCTTTTAAAAGACCCCAGCGAGTTTGCCTCGACCACCACCGACGGCAGCCGATTCCATTCACTCACCACCCTCTGAGTGAAAACTTTCCCCTAGCATCCCCTCTGTACTTGCTTCCCTGCACCTTAAATCTGTGCCCTCTCGTCGCGACCATTTCAGCCCTGGGAAATAGGGTGGACTCTCAGAGACTATCTAATCCTCTCAACATCTTGTAAACCTCTATCAGGTCGCCTCTCAACCTTCGTCTCTCCAGGGAGAACAGTCCCAGCTCCCTCAACCTGTCTTCATAAGGCATGCCTCCCAATCCAGGCAACATCCTTGTAAATCTCCTCTGCACCCCTTCAATAGCTTCCACGTCCTTCCTATAGTGAGGCGACCAGAACTGCGCACAGTACTCCAAGTGTGGTCTGACAAGGGTCCTATAAAGCTGCAGCATTACCTCCTTACTCCTGAACTCAATCCCTCGATGAATGAAGGCCAGTACACCATAAGCTTTCTTAACCACATCCTCCACCTGGGAGGCCGATTTGAGAGTCTTATGGACCCGGACCCCAAGATCCCTCTGCTCTTCCACACAGCTAAGACTCCTACCTTTGATAGTGTACTCATTCATCCCGGTGGATCTGCCAAAATGGACCACAACACATTTATCCGCGTTGAAGTCCATCTGCCACTTCTCCGCCCAGTCTTGCATCCTGTCGATGTCCTGCTGCAACTTTTGACATCCCTCCAGACCGTCCACAACACCACCGACCTTCGTGTCATCGGCGAACTTACTCACCCATCCCTCCACTTCCTCATCCAGGTCATTTATGAAAATGACAAACAGCAAGGGTCCTAGAACAGATCCCTGGGGCACTCCACTGGTGACTGACCTCCATGCAGAAAAAGAGCCATCCACAACCACCCTCTTCCTTCTGCAGGCAAGCCAGTTCTGGATCCACAAGGCCAAAGCCCCTTGGATCCCATGGCCTCTCACCTTCTCAAGAAGTCTTGCATGTGGGACCTTGTCAAATGCCTTGCTGAAGTCCACGTACACCACGTCCACTGCTCTTCCTTCGTCAATATGTTCAGTCACATTTTTGAAGAACTCAATTAAGCTCGTAAGGCACAACCTGCCTTTTACAAAACCATGCTGACTATTTCTAATCAACCTAAACTTCTCCAAATGCTCGTAAATCTTGTCCCTCAGAAGCCTCTCCATTAGCTTACCAACCACTGAGGTCAGACTCACCGGTCGGTAATTTCCAGGACTATCCCTGTTCCCTTTCTTGAAAACAGGGACCACATCCGCAATCCTCCAATCCTCCGGAACCTCTCCCGTCTCCATCGACGACGCAAAGATCATCGCCAGGGGCTCTGCAATGACATCCCTCACCTCCCACAATAACCTGGGGTACATCCCATCTGGTCCCGGAGAATTGTCTATCTTGATAGCATTTAAAAGTTCTAACACATCCGCTTCCTTAATATCTACATACTCAATCTTTTCAGTCTGCTGCAAACTTGTAGTGCATCCTCCCAGATCACTTTCCACCGTGAATACTGAGGCAAAGTACTCATTAAGCACCTCTGCCATTTCTTCCAGTTCCATACAGACTTTTCCCCCTTCACCTTTTATAGGTCCTATCCCTTCTCTTCTCATCCTTTTACTTTTCACATATTTGTAGAAGGCCTTGGGATTCTCCTTAATCCTACCAGCCAAGGCCTTCTCATGACCCCTTCTGGCTCTCCTAATTTCCTTTTAAAGCTCTCTTCTATAAGCCTTATACTTCTCTAGATCCCCAACATCTCCTA
Source organism: Sphyrna mokarran (assembly GCA_024679065.1). NCBI lineage: Eukaryota > Metazoa > Chordata > Chondrichthyes > Carcharhiniformes > Carcharhinidae > Sphyrna > Sphyrna mokarran. The sequence goes on from JAGIQG010000015.1 coordinate 55,859,121, forward strand.
GCTCTTTGAACCTTTTATACACCTTTCTTTTCTTCCTGACTATGTTCACCACAGCCTTCGTGCACCACGGTTCCCACGTCCTACCAAAACCTCCTTGTCTCACCGGGACGTTGTCGTGCAAAGCTCCAGACAAGCATTCCTTGAATATCTGCCACCTTCCTTCTGTGCTTTTCCCCAAGGACACCTCCTTCCAGTTTATTCGCCCCAACATCTGCCTGATGTCTTCATATTTCCCCTTATTCCAGACAAACACCTTCCTAGCCTGCCTGATCCTATCCTTTTCCAATGCAAGGGTGAAGGAGATAGAATTAAGATCTCCATCCCCAAGATGCTCTCCTACCGAGAGATCCATCACCTGTCCTGGTTCATTAGCTAGTACCAGGTCCAGTACAGCCTCTCCTCTCGTAGGCTTGTCCACGTGCTGTGTCAGGAAACCCTCCTGAACACACCTAACAAACTCCTCCCCATCCAAACCCCTTACCCTTGGGATATGAAGAATTAAAGACTACCAAGCACAAGTAGAACAAGGATTAATATGACATCCATGACATCCAGAGACTCGTTTGCCATTGTGGCACTGCTGCCTCATAGCACCAGGGTCATGGGTTGATTCCAATGTTGGATGACTTTATGTGGAGTCTGCATGTTCTCCCGGTGTATGTGTGAGTTTCCTCTGAGTGATCTGGTTTCCTCCAACACGCCAAAGATCTTAAATAACTCCTCAGGGGACTTGTTTAGGTCATTGTAAGCCTTGATGAATGGGTGGGGATACAGGGATAGGGTAATGGAAAGAGTGCTCTTTTGGAGGGTCAGTACAGAAATCGTGGGCCTTATGGCCTCCTTCTGGTCTTTAGGGATTGTATAGATTCTACATATAAGGAAGTCACTGGAGAAGTGAAGTAAAACAGGTAGCCTTTGGGGAGTAATCAGTAACCCCTGGCTACAAACATTAATATCCAAGATCTGCCGCTATGTGATGTCAGATTTTGAGTCTGTGGGTGAAGATAATAATGAAGGAAGACTCTTGAGGAACATAATTCTAATTTTTGAAAGGCAACAGTCTGATGAAAGAACTACAAGGGTAATTAACAAGCCAAAAGACAAGTTGTTTGAAATGATTCTCCAGGAAATGTGATTATAGGACTACAAGCAAAAGAAGAAACAATATGCTTTAATTGTGTAAAGAGCCATTTTCCCCAGGACTTTCTGAAGCCCTCCCATCAGAATAAAACCAAACCAAAAAAATGGCCCTGCTCTCTCCCTACATCCCCGGAGGTGAAGGGCGCAATAACTTTAAATGATCAAACAAGTACAGAAAATTTTGAAAAGATAATCCCAAGAGAAAGAACCATGCTGCTACCATGGAGAATTTTGAGTGATGCAATCATGAAGGGGCCTTGTTCAACCCAAATATCTGTTTCTGCTTGGGTACAAAGATTACTCGAGACCTTGTATGGCTATCATTACAGAGGGAAAGGAAGGAAACTATTTGATTGGTAACAGGTTCAAGTGAAAAACTCCTTCCAATGAGGTGACCTTGGTCAAGTGAAACATGCATCCTTTGCAGATTTACAAGCAACTTGATGACTAGGAAAATGGCTAAGCGATTATATTTTAAAATGGGGATCTTTCAGACAATGGAAACATATTAATTGGAGTTTGGGGGTAAATATTTGAGAGCAAATTAACATTTGGCATATGGGATGCATTCAAATGTAAGCTGATAGGAATTCAGGACTAGCACATTCCTAGAAGGATGAAGGATAAGTATGGTAAGTTTCGGGAACTTTAGTTAATGAGAGATATTGTGAACCTAGTCAAAGAGAAAAATGAAGCATTTGTCAAGGCCAAGAGGCTGGGAACACAAGAAGCAAGGGTGGAATAGAAGGAAAGTAGAAAGAAACTTAAGAAAGTAGTAAAGAGAGCTAAAAGGGGTCAAGAAAAGTCATTGGCCAGTTGGACTAAGGAAAATCCCAGGCTTTTTATACATATTTAAAGAGCAAGAAGGTAGCCAAGGAGAGAGTTGGCCCATTCAAGGACAAGGGAGAGAATCGATGTGTGGAGCCAGAGGAAATAGGTGAGGTGTTAAATAGAACATAGAACATAGAACATTACAGCGCAGTACAGGCCCTTCGGCCCTCGATGTTGCACCGGTCGGTGGACCCTCTAACCTAAACTATTCCAATATCATCCATATGCCTATCCACCGAACATTTGAATGCCCCCAAAGTAGGCGAGTCCACAACTGCTGCAGGCAGGGCATTCCACGCTCTCACCACCCTCTGTGTAAAGAACCTGCCTCTGACATCCGTCCTATAACTACCACCTCTTAATTTAAAGTTATGTCCCCTCGTGTTGGTCATCACCATCCGAGGAAAAAGGCTCTCACTATCCAAAATGAGTACTTTGCGTCAGTATTCACCAAAGAGAAGGATCTGGTGGATGATGAATTTGGGGAAAGGTGTGTAGATAGTTTAGATCATGTTGTGATCAAAAAGGAGGAGGCATTTGGGTTCTTGATAAACTTTAAGATAGACAAGTCTCCAAGGCCTGTTGGGATATACCACAGAATAATGAGAGAGGTAAGAGAGGAAATTGTTGGAGCCTTGTGAAAACTTTTTGTATCCTCATGGCTAAAAGGTAAGTCCCAGAAGATTGGAGACTAGCTAATTGTTGTTCTTTTGTTTAAGAAGAGTAACAAGGATAATTATAGACTGGTGAGCCTTACGTCAGTGATAGGGAAATTTTGGAGAGGATTTTTTGAAATAGGATTTATTCCCATTTAGAAATAGGTGGACATATTAGCAAGAGACAACATGGTTTTATGAAAGGGAGGTCATGTCTCACTAACTTGATGGAGTTTTTTGAGAAAGTGCGAAGATGATTGATGAGAGTAGGGCAGTGGATGTTATCTACATGGACTTCACTAAAGTCTTTGACAATGTACCTCATGATAGTCTGGTATGAAAGATGAAGTCACATGGAATCAGAGGTGAGCTGGCAAGATGGATACAGAACTGGCCTGGCCAAAGAAGACAGAAAGTAGCAGTGGAGGGCTGTGACAAGTAGTGTTCCTCAGGGATCAGTGCTGGAGGTTTTTATACACATATATATATATTTATATACACACACACACATGTGATTTAGAGAAAAATGTAACTATTTTGAATAGTAAGTTTGTGGGTGACACAAAGATTGGTGGAATTGCAGATAGCAATGAGGACCATCAGAGGCTACATCAGGATATAGATCAGTTGGAGACTTGGGCTGAGAGATGGTAGATGGAGTTTAATCTGGGCAAATGTGAGATAATGCATTTTGGAAAGTCTAATACATATGGGAAATATACAGTAAATGGCAGCACCTTAAGAGTATTGATAGGCAGAGAGATCTGGATGTACAGGTACACAGATCACTGGAAACGGCAATGCAGTTGAAGAAGGTAGTTAAGAAAGCATTGGCATGCTTACCTTAATGGGCTGGGTCATTGAGTTTAAAAATCAGCAAGTCATGTTGCAGCTTTATTGAACCTTAGTTAGGTTGCACTCAGAATATAGTGTTCAATTCTGGCTTCCACACTACCAGAATGATATGGAGGCTTTGGAGAGAGTACAGAAAAAATTTACCAGGATGCTGCCTGGTATGGAGGCAGTAGCTATGCGGAGAGGTTGGAGAAACTTATTTTGTTCTCACTGGAATGATGGAGGTTGAGGAGCAACCTAATAGAAATCTACTTCTATAAGGGGCATGGACAGAGTGGATAGTCAGAAGCTTTTTCTCCAGGGTGGAAGTGTCAATTAATAGAGGACATAGATTCCCTAAAGGTGATAACACAGTTGGCCAATGTGATTGAGGAGGAATATAGCATGCTTGCCTTTATCAGCTGGGACATTGAGTACAAGAGTTGGGAAATCAAGCTGCATTTGGAGTATTGTGTGCAGTTCTGGTCATCACACTACCAGAAGGACATGGAACTTTGGAAAGAATGCAAAGAAGATTCAATGGAATGTTGCTTGGCTATGAGGAGAGGTTGAATAAACTAAGATTGTTTTCACTGGAAAGACGAAGGCAAAATTATGACAGGCATGGAGAGAATGGATAGTCAGAGGTTTTCTCCAAGAGTGGAAGTGTCAATTACAAGGGGGCATAGGTTCAGGATAAGAGAGGGAAAGTTGAAGGGAGACATTCAGGGGAAGTTTTTCATGCAGAGAGTGGTTTGTGCCTGGAACGCATCGACGGATGCAGACACATTAGCAATATTTATGACGCATCTGGATTGGTACATGAATAGGGAATCAATAAAGGGATATGAACAGGGCAGAAGCTTTTTTTAGTTTAGCTAGGACACCATGATTGGCACAGGCTTGAAGGGTCAAAGGGTCTATTCCTGTGCTGTGCTTTACTTTATTCTTTGAGATCAGCTAGGATTGGGAGTTCTGGGATCAGATTGGATGTTAAGTCATAAGAGCAAAAAATGCCAGAAAAGCTCAGCAGGTCAGGCAGCATCTGTGGAGAGAAACAGAACTTAAGCAGAATTTTGTTGAAACGTTGTGGGTCTTACCTGCTGGTAGAGAGCAGTAAGAGGTCCATGCTTTGAGAATGCCAGCTGAGCCACATGGTAATCAGGCATTGGTGAGACCTTCCACTGGATTGCCTAGTCTTCCACTCAGGCAATCTGAGACCAGCAGCTCTTGTGTTCAGCAGTGCCACTGCAGAAATCATGGCTGCTACTAGAAGTTAGCGTAGTGATTCCCAATCTTTTCAGTAACACTTCAACGTAATAAACAATTCCAGAGTACATACATTTTTTCAGCTGAATCAACTATTCATATAGATCCCACAATGTAGTAGTAAACCAAAAATAGCTAATGACGTACAAAGACCCACCCAGATTCCTGTCTCCATGGAGATGAAATGTTGGCATCTGCTAATTTTTATGGGTTTATATGAGGGTGGAGGGAGAGATTGTGCAGGGGAGAGAAAATGGAAAGTGTGGAGAAATATGGAGGGAGAATGTGAAAGTAGACAGTGGAGGGCACATGCAGAGAGAGAGAGAGATTGGGAAGAATATGGAGGAAGGAGTGCAGGATTGGAGAGTTTTTGGGTAGAAGGTGATTATAGGGACTGTTGAAGGAAGTTTGGGGGTAAGCAGTTTATTTCCAGATCTACTGACTTCTTGTATCATCAGTAGATCCCAAGGAAATTCTCAGGATTGTTACCAGTCAAAACATGACACCGAGCCACATTAGGAAATGTGGAGTTTAGTTCCGCACTACTCCTAATAAATATGTCAAATGAACATTCTCAGTGAACAGGAGGTCCCTTTTGAAACTTAGAACATAGAACATTACAGTGCAGTACAGGCCCTTCGGCCCTCGATGTTGCGCCGGCCAGTGGACCCTCTAACCTAAACTATTCCAATATCATCCATATGCCTATCCACCGAACATTTGAATGCCCCCAAAGTAGGCGAGTCCACAACTGCTGCAGGCAGGGCATTCCACGACCTCACCACCCTCTGTGTAAAGAACCTGCCTCTGACATCCGTCCTATAACTACCACCTCTTAACTTGCCTTATGGGAATCTGCTATTCATCAGACCAACCCTCTCTCAGGTTCAATCTTGTGGGTGTTCAACTTCACGGATGATTTCCCTCTATTGCAGCAATCAGCACAGCAGGTATTTGCCCACAAACTCTTTTAGGGTATGTTAACCATTTTGTACACCAGTACCCCTCTCACTTCACTGCAGAGTTTTACCAGTACCAAAAATCCCAATGTCTGCGTTCACCCCATTTTGGTCGCAGGTCAGACTCATACCGTGGATCTCGTTATTGCTGCAACCCCTTATGGTTCATAAATCCTCCACGTTTAAACTTTGCTGCTCTATTTTTCTTTTGGTGTTCTGGGATATGGAACTGGCAGCCTGTCTTTAGAAATTCGTCTGACTGCGGGCTGTTCCTTAAGGTCCTGTTTAAGGAGCAAAGCCTCTCAGTGCAAATCTTTTTTCAATGACACGTGATGGCATGTTTTTCTGGTCAGGGATGGGGAGTTGCATTGAAGTTGTGGATTATATTCCACCACAGGGTTCGCTGCCTCCTCTCTCCTCCCAGCTCTTTCTCTTGCTCTTTCTTGGGCAATTTAAAGCCCCTTCAGGTCACAGCACAACTGTAAACTTCTCGCAGCACAGCAGTTGGGAAGCACTGGGATAAGGAGCAGAATCCCAGGATTACTGAGAGATCTTGGCTTCGGGAGTAGTTGCTGCTCACAGTTTTCATTATCGTGCACAATAGGCCCAGGTTTAATACCAACTGTGTTATTGAAATCGACCATTAAAAGGCATCAATTAGCGATGAGGCGGAAAGGACGATTATGGGCTATCATCTCCAGACTGTAATTCTGGCAAAGGCAAAAAAGTGGTGGAGGTCCAATATACTACCATCCTGCTAAAATAAATGCCCTTCCCACCTACAATCTCACCATCAGCAACTCAACTGTTTTATGATATTCATTACACTCCCTCTGGCATCACAACACCTGATGTGACTTAATTTCCAATATCTTCTACCCTATCACAGACCTTTTCCCCTATTCTTTCTGCCCCCTCTCTGATCTTCTATTTTTTTTAGTTGAAAGATCATTGATCTGAAACATTTTCTCCACAGATGCTGCCTGTCCTGTTGAGTTTTTCCAACTTTTTTGATCCTATTTCCATCATGTGCAATATTTTGCTTTTGTATTAACAATAACAACTCATAATGTTTATGTGGAGGATCAGAAGGAAATGAAGAAGCAGCAATAATGTGTTTGAAGTACAGGGAAGCATGGAGTATAATCCTGATAGGTCTCTATGATTTTGAGATCCTGTACTATGCACCATTAATCATTATGCACATTATATTCTGAGAAATCATTGCGAGATGACAATTGGCCAACATGGCATTGGCAACTAGTTCATCTTTGATTTGAACTGTGTAAGAAATTGGACCTGTTTTTGCTAAAACCATGGCAGATGTTTCACTCTTGGCATAATTATGTGTTAACACTGAATCTCCTTGTTGAAATGAGTATTGTTTTGCCTTTATTTCTCATTTGGCAACTTGAGATTGTTGTTGATGCTCTACTATTTCTGAAGTTGCCAGGGGTAATAACAAATCAATTTATAATAGTTCTCAATTTCTGTTTATGAGTAGCAATGCAGGTGAACTTTGGGTAGTCACGAGTTCTGTTTGTATGAGTTGCCAAAAAGCTATTCATATGACATGATAATGAACCATGCTCTGTTGAAACTTTTAAGAGTGTATGAACCTTTCAGCCAAAACATTGGTTAATGCATGATAAGATGTGGATTTTGTATACTGAATACCGTTTACTTTGAGATAATCCTCAAACTCTTGTCAAGTAAAAACTGTGAATCATTATCGCTAATAATCTGTTCTAGTTTATCAAATCTTGCAAAGTGTTTGTCAAGTTTTTTAATGCTTCATTCAGTTGTAGTAGATCTAATGGTAACAACTTGTGGCCACCAATTGTGTGTGCATCAGTTATGACTTAGAATATGTAACCCTCAAACGAAAAAGAAAAACTTACATCCAAACTTTACCATGGCATTTTAAATTACTTCCAACGGGGTAAAGTAGACAATAGTGGATTATTTTTATTCATGCACAGGATTGAAATGGTCCCACTTTTTCTTCAAATTAGCATCCATGTCCAGCCACCAAAATAACTAGGTGCTAATTCCTTCATTTGGACAATATCAAGATGTTCATCGGGTAGTTGTTCAAGAACCTTTCTAGGAGGAATGATCACTCAGATTCCCTACAATGGACACCCATCTTGGATGGTCAACTCAAGCTTTCTTGAAACATATGGTTTCAAATCAAATGTCAGTGTGTTCCAGCCACAGTTCCTTTCAATAGCATATCTATCATCTTCCTCATCATGGCGTCATTTCTGGTATGCCTCTGAACTTGAGGAACAGTCACAAATTGATCTACCTGCAAAAAATGAAGAATATTAGCAAAACTAGTTGCTAATAGTTGGAAGTTGGAGTCACCTGCTCAATAGGTAAAGTGTGATCAGTATTACCATGGCACTCTAATTGATGATACTGTATATCATAAGCATGTGGAGATAAAATCAGTGACCACCTTCGCAATTGGCTAACAAAGGTATGCCTTTTTATGGCTGTAAAATAGTTAAGAGTTGAGAATCAGTCAATAATATGAAATTATGAGCATAAAAATTATGATGAAGCCTTTGTATGCCAAAAATTATATGCAATGCTTCTTTTTCTAGCTGAGCATAGTTCGAATCAGCACTAGTCAGAGTATGTGAAACAAAAGCTATTGATCATTGTTCTCCCAGAGGCTATGTAAAGTTACTGCCCATGCTACATAAGGTGAATCATCACAAGCAAGTAGTAATGGTAACTTTGGATTAACTTGAACCAAATCTTAAGTGCTAGGGAAAGTATTAGAGAAAATTCTGAAGGTGAGAATTAATATCTCTTAAAGGCATGGGTTAATTAGGTCAATCTTCATGGCTTTGCCAGAAGGAAGTCAAGCCTAACAAATTTGTTAGAATTTTTCAAAAATGTGATCAAGTGTATGGATGATGGAAGTTCAGTTGATGAAGCTAATATGGGACCTTGGAAGGCAGATGAGAAAATTAAAGCACATGGAATTCAGACAAAACTTGTCAAGATTGATCAGAAACTGACTTAAGAATAGGACTATTATTTAATTACTAATTCAAACTCTTTCAAAGTATTCCAGTTTAATGTGACCATCTAAAGGGAGGAGCTGACACTTAATTCTCTTCACAATCCGCCTTTAGTTTACTGAACTTTAAATGTTAACTAAACATTGAATATTAGCTTCTTAACTGAAAATTAATTCTAATTCTTTAACTGAATATAGCTACTACCCTATTTAGAACAAAATATAGGTCTGTTCCTGATGTAGAATCTGTTCTCATGGTCTTCTCTGGAGATGTTCTTCAGGGCATACTTCTTGTGACTGTTGATCTCTAGAGTTATCTCTAGAGAAAAAGGACTGAAACATCTCTTTTATCCACAAATAGTTTCAACTTTTCAAAAGTTCTCTAGCAACCAACCAATGGTGTAACCAGAAATCGATCACATTGCTCAACCTGGCCAATGAAGTTACTCGCAAATAACTCCATAATGCTTAGTTCAGATGTCATGCAGCTCACATAGCCTTAACCAATAAATCTCAATGTCATAGACTCTAGCTAAACAACTCCCCATATTTGGTCAACACAGAAAGTTTCTGATCACATTCCCAGACCAGGACCCAGAATAACTCTGCAGCCTGCATCTATTTTTAATTACATCTTGACCAAAACTCCAGAATATTTAACTCTCAGTCACCATTGCTTTTCAAAGCAAACATTGTCAATATTGTAGTTAAAATCATTGTTGTAATCATTTTTCCTCCATCTACAAAACACAAAGGATAGTAGTCAAAGGCTGTTTAAGTGACTGGAGGCCTGTGTCCAGAGGTGTACCATCAGAATCAGTAATGGGACACTTATTGTTTGTTATATACATAAATGATTCAGATGAAAATATGGGGGAATGTTAAGCAAGTTTGTAGACAACACAAAGATTGGTAAGGTATTAATAGTGGAGAACATGGTTACAGGTTTCAGAAAGATATTCTTTTTCAAATGTTGTTCAAATGGGCAGAGCAGTGTTTAACCCTGATAAGTGTGAAGTGATAACCTTTGGAAGAAGAAATAAGATGAGAGAATATTTAATGAATGGCAGGACACTGGTAAGCTCAGAGAACAAAGGGACCTTGGGGTAATTATTCACAGATCCCTGAAGTCATCAGAGCACATGAATAGGATAGTTAAGAAAGCATATGGGACACTTGATTATTCTTGATCATCAGTTGTAGGATAGAGTATAAGAGTAAGGAGGTAATGTTGGAATTGTACAGAGCATTGTTAGGCCACAGCTGGAGTACTGTGTACAGTTCTGGTCACCTCACTATAGAAAGGATGTGATAGCACTAGAGGGGGCACAGAGGAGATTCACCAGAATGTTGCCTGAGAGGGAGCATTTGAGTGATGAGAGACTAGATAGGCTTGGATTGTTTTCTTTAGAGCAGAGAAGGCTGATGGGGGACACGATTGAGAGTTATAAAATTAGGAGAGCTATGGATGGGGTGAGTAGGGACCAGCTGTTCCCCTTGGTTGAGGGATCAGTTACAAGGGGGCATATTTTTAGGGTAAGGAAAGGGAAGAAGATCCAAAGACGATTTGAGAAAAAAACATTTTCACTCAAAACATGGTGGGAATCTGGAATGCACTGCCTGGGAAGTATTAGAGGCTGAACCCTTACAACTTCTAAAGAATATTTGGATGAGCACCTGAGCTATTATAACATTTTTTTCATTCATTCTTGGGACTTGGGCGTCACTGGGTGACCAGCATTTATTGCCCATTCCTAGTTGCCCTTGATAAAGTGGTGGTGAGTTAGCTTCTTGAATCATTGCAGTCCATGTTCTGTGTGTTGACCCACAATGCTGCTAGGGAATGAATTCCAGGATTTTGACCAGTGACCAGATATGTCATTAAGACGTTAGGACGGCGGCGTGGGCTCGTTGGGCCAAAGGGCCTGTTTCCCGTGCTGTGTTGCTCTTTGTTCTTTGTTCTTTGACTGTCAAGGAACGGCAATATATTTCATTGTCTGGATGGTGAGTGATATGGAGGGGAACTTGCAAATGGTGGTATTCCCATGTATCTACTGCTCTTGTCCTTTGAGATGGAAGCATTTGTGGGTTTGGAAGGTGCTGTTTAGGTTAAAGTCATAGAGATTTACAGTATGGAAATAGCCCTTGGACCCAACTTGTCCGTGCCACCCTTTTCTTTAAACCCCTAAGCTAATCTCAATTGCCTACATTTGGCCCCTATCCCTCTATACTTATCTTATCCACGTAAATATCTAAATGCTTTTAAAAAGACAAAATTCACTGCCCTCTATGTGAAAAAGTTGCCCCTCTGGGCACTTTTGTATCTCTTCTCTCTCATCTTAAACCTATACGCTTTGGTTTTAGATTCCCCTACTTTTGGGAAAAAAATTTGATTATCTAGTTGATTTGCTCCCCTCATTATTTTACGGACCTCTATAAGATCATCCCCTCAGCATCCTGCTTCCAGAGAAAAAAGTCTCAATCGATCTAACTTCTCCTTATACCCAAACCATGAAGTCCCAGTTTCATCCAAGTAAATCTTTTCTGCACTCTTTCTAATTTAATAATATTCTTTCTATAACTGCACACAGTATTTCAACTGTGGCCATACTAATGTCTTGTACAACTTCAACAAGACATCCCACCTCAAGTACTCAATGTTCTGACCGTTGAAACAAAACTGGCAAAATGTCTTCTTCACCACTCTGTCCACCTGTGACTCCACTTTCAAGGAGCTATGAACATGTACTCCTAGATCTATTTGTTCTGTAACTCTCCCCAATGCCCTACCATTAACTGACTAAATGCTGGATCAATCTACCAAAATGCATCATCTCGCATTTGTCTAAATTAAACTCCATCTGCTATTTATCAGCCCACTGGCCTAATTGATCAAGATCCCCTTGCAATTGGAGATAACTTTCCTCACTGTCCACTACGTCACCAATCTTGGTGTCATCTGCAAACTTACTAATCATGCCTCACACATTCTCATCCAAATCATTATTATAACTAACAAATAACAGTGAACCAGAGGATCTTTGGTGAATTGTTGCAGTGCATCTTCTAGATAGTCACACTGCTGCCACTGAGCATTGGTGGTGGAGAAAGTGGATGTTTGTTGATACGGTGCCAATCAAGCGAGCTGATTTGTTCTTGACTGTGTCAAACTTCTTGGGTGTTGCTGGAACTGCATCCCTCAAAGCAATTGGGGAGTATTCTATCACACTCTTGACTTATACCTTGTGCACAGGCTTTGGGGAGTCAGGAGGTGAGTTATTTGCTGCAATATTCCTGGCATCTGAGCTGTTCTTATAGCCACTGTGTTTATGTGATGAGTCCAGTTGAATTTCTGGTCAATGATGACTCCAAGGATGTTGGCAGTAGGAGATTCAGTAATGGTAACACCATTGAATGTCAAGGGGCGGTAATGGTCATTGCTTGGCATTTGTGTGGCACGAATGTTACTTGCCACTTGTTAGCCCAAGCTTGGATATTGTCCAGACCATGTTGTATTTGAATGTGGACTGCTTCAGTTTCTGAGGAGTTGAAAATGGTGCTGAACATTCTGCAATCATCGGTGAACATCCCCACTTCTGATGTTATGAAGGAGGGAAGGTCATAGAATCATAGAATCCTACAATGCAGAAGGAGATCATTGGGCCCATCAGGTCTGCACTGACCACAATCCCACTCAAGCCCTATCCTCATTACCCTTTATATTTAGCCTAGCTAGTCCTCTTGACACTAAGGGGCAATTTACATGGCCAATCCCACCAACCTCATCATATTTGGAAGGTGGGAGGAAATTGGAGCACCATTGAACCATAGAATGCTACATTGCAGAAGGAGGCCATTGGGCCTATTGGGCCCATCAAGTCTGCACCAACCACAATCCCACCCAGGCCCAATCCCTATAACCCCATGCTAGTCCCCCTGACACTAAGGAGCAATTTCGCATAGCCCAATGCAATGTTTGCATTCATGTTGAGAGGACTAGAATGCAAGAGCAAGGATGTACTTCTGAGGCTTTATAAGGCTCTGGTCAAACTTAATTTGGAGTATAGTAAACAGTTTTGGGCCCTGTATCTAAGGAAGAATGTGCTGTACCTGGAAAGGCCAGAGGAGGTTCACAAGAATGATCCCTGGGAAGAAGAGCTTGTCATATAAGGAAGTTGAGGACTCTGGCTCTGTACTCATTGGAGTTTAGAAGGATGAGGGCGGAATCTTACTGAAACTTACGGAATACTGTGAGGCCTGAATAGACTGGACATGGAGAGGATGTTTCCACCAGTAGAAAAAACTAGAATCAGAAGGCGCAACCTCAGGCTAGAGGGACAATCTTTATAACAGAGATGAGGAGGAATTTCTTCAGCCAGAGAGTGGTGAATCGATGGAACTGTATGCCGCAGAAGGCAGTGGAGGCTACATCATTGTGCATTCATCATTAATAAGGGATCAAGGGTTATGGGAAACGGCACGAGAGTGGGGATGAAAATAATATCAGCCATGATTGTATGGCAGAGCAGACTCAATGGCCGAATGACCTAATTCTGCTCCTATATTTTATGGTCTTGTATTTATCCAGAAGGTTCTGCAAGTCTGTTTGGTATTTCCCAATTCTTTGACAGCATTCCAGTTAAGTTTTAATTTCTCCAACCATGATCTTCCAAATAGAACTGGAAAATTACCACACGGAGAGGCAACTCTGCTGTTTGTCCACTCAACTCTGCATTGATCATGGTGTAACTTTTTAAAGACACAACCTCTTCCATCACATCAGCTGGCTTTAAAGGAAAATGCTTCAGCTTTCATTGGTATGTAGTCTCAGGAATTAAAGATACAGTAGCAGCAATATACACCTTCATCTTCATAGATTATTGATTCAGAATCATCCAGAATCTGTGATTCACCATGTATGGATAAGATGTCCATTTGCAGCTCTTCTTTATATTTCTGGACATTTTTGTCTTACAGTCATTCATTCTTTTCTTCCATGTTGTGAATTATTTCTATAGAATACAACTTTTCTTCTTAAAGGTGGCATCCTTTTCTTTTGAATATTTTTCTCAGGGGAAGCTGGTCTAGTCCAACAAGCTATTGCAATGTGAGCCATTTCACTGAAATTCTTGCATTAACTATCCTTGCTCCAGCGTTCACTCACTGAATGGCCTATTTTGGCACATCTATAACCTGTTTTTTTTTTTACTTATGGGCAGTTCTCAACTTGTGGATCTTCATTACTGCACTGACTTGTGAAGCCTTTTTAGCAGCCAGTTCCATCAACACTGCTATTTCTACTGCTGTTGTTGACATCATATTTAGTAAGCAATCTTCTTTGGACATCTCATTTTGGATATCATAAACTAAATGATCTCAAAGATTATCTTCTAATGACTGACCAAACTCACAATGTTGTGCTAGCGTTTTTAAGATGCCCACAAACTGAGCAATGTTTGATTCCTTTGTGGGAGTCTGAGCTATTTCATGATGATCAGTGATTTTGAAGATAATGCTCTTCAAGGATCTTTGTCAAGTCATTGTAAGTTTTGGTTCCTGGCTTTGCTGGATGATCAATTCTGATTAGGAGTGAAAGTAGTAGGGTAATTGTGATGGGGGACTTTAACTTTGCTAATATTGATTGGAATAGCTATAGCTCTAGCTCGTTAGAGGGGTCAGTTTTCGTACAGAGTGTGCAGGAAGGTTTTTTGACTCAGTATGTAGATAGGCCAACTAGAGGTGAGGCTACATTGGATTTGGTGCTGGGCAATGAGCCAGACCAGGTGTTAGGCTTGGAAGTTAGTGAACATTTTGGTGATAGTGACCACAATTCGGTTACGTTCACCTTAGTGATGGACAGGGATAGGCATGAAGCTGGGGGCTGTAGTTATAGCTGGGGGAAGGGTAATTATGAGGCCATCAGGAGAGAATTAGGGTGCGTAGATTGGACTAGGGAACTACAGGGACTGGGAACATCTGGAATGTGGTGCTTATTCAAGGAGCAGCTGCTGAGAGTCCTTGATAAGTATGTCCCTGTCAGGCAGGGAGGAAATGGACGAGTAAGAGAGCCTTGGTGTACGAAAAGAGTTGATTTGCTGGTTAAGAAGAAAAAGGAGGCTTATGTCAGGATGAGGCTTGAAGGCTCAGGTAGTGCAATGGATAGCTATAGATTAGCTAGGAAGGAGGTAAAAAGTGAATTGAGGAGAGCTAAGAGGGGACACGAGAAGATGTTGGCTGATAGGATTAAGGAGAATCCTAAAGCTTTCTTTCGATATGTTAAGAATAGAAGATTGGTTAGGGCAAGATTAGGGCCAGTCATAGACAGCAGTGGGAAGTTGTGCGTGGAGCCTGAAGAGATTGGAGAGGCACTGAATAAATATTTCTCTTCGGTATTCACGCAGAGTGCTGGAAATGTAGCTATGGAGAGCACTGAGGTACAGGGTTGCAAATTGGGAAGTATTGTAGTAGATAGGGAGGATGTGCTAGAAATTCTCGAGGGTTTGAAGTTGGATAAGTCCCCTGGGCCGGACGGGATTTACCCTAGGATTCTCTGGGAGGCAAGAGAGGAGATTGCAGAGCCTCTGGCTCTGATCTTCAGGTCCTCGTTGGTTACGGGTGTGGTTCCGGAGGACTGGAGGATGGCGAATGTGGTCCCATTGTTTAAGAAGGGGAAGAGAGACCTTCCTGGGAATTATAGGCCAGTGAGTCTTACTTCTGTGGTGGGCAAGGTATTGGAGAGAATTATTAGGGATAGGATTTATAGTTATTTAGAGAGAAATGAATTGATTTGGGATAGTCAGCATGGTTTCGTGAAGGGTAGGTCATGCCTTACTAACCTCATTGAGTTTTTTGAGAAAGTGACCAGAGAGGTGGATGGGGGTAAGGCGGTTGATGTAGTATATATGGACTTTAGTAAGGCGTTTGATAAGGTGGCCCATGGAAGACTTCTACAGAAAATGCAGATGTGTGGAATAGAGGGTGATTTAGCTAATTGGATTAGAAATTGGCTGGCAGATAGAAGACAGAGGGTGGTGGTTGATGGGAGATATTCATCGTGGAGTTCGGTGACGAGTGGTGTGCCTCAGGGGTCTGTTTTGGGGCCCCTGCTGTTTGTAATTTTTATAAATGATCTGGATGAGGGTATTGAGGGATGGATCAGTAAATTTGCAGATGATACTAAAGTTGGTGGTGTGGTAGATAGTGAAGAGGGGTGTTTTAGTTTACAGAGTGACTTGGACAAGTTGCAGAGCTGGGCCGAGAGGTGGCAAATGGAGTTTAATGTGGAAAAGTGTGAGGTAATGCACTTTGGCAGGAACAATAAATGTGTAGAGTATAGGGCTAATGGTAGGGCTCTTAATAGTGTTGAGGAACAGAAGGATCTTGGTGTATGTGTCAATAGATCCCTGAAAGTAGGCAGTCAAGTGGATAAAGTTGTTAAGAAGGCATATGGAGTCTTAGCTTTTATTGGTAGGGGGATTGAATTTAGGAGCCGCAGCGTCATGTTGCAACTGTACAAAACTCTAGTGCGGCCGCACTTGGAGTATTGTGTGCAGTTCTGGTCCCCACATTATAAGAAAGATGTGGAGGCATTGGAGAGGGTACAGAGGAGGTTTACCAGGATGTTGCCTGGTATGGAGGGCAGGTCCTATGAAGAGAGGTTGAAGGATTTGAGGTTGTTTTCGTTAGAAAGGAGGCGGCTAAGGGGGGATCTTATTGAAGCATATAAGATGATTAGAGGTTTAGATAGGGTGGACAGTGATAGCCTTTTTCCTAGGATGGAAAAAGCTAGCACGAGGGGACACAGCTTTAAATTAAGGGGTATGAGTTATAGGACGGATATCAGAGGTAGGTTCTTTACTCAAAGAGTGATTAGGGAGTGGAATGCCCTGCCTGCAGCTGTTGTAGATGCGCCAAGTTTGGTGGCGTTTAAGAGGTTAGTTGATAAGTATATGGAAGAGAAGGGAATGGTTTAGTTAGGAGGGGCATTGCTTTTTATTTTGGTCGGCACAACATCGAAGGCCGAAGGGCCTGTTCTGTGCTGTATTGTTCTATGTTCTATGTTCTATGTAACCAAATTCTGCAACAAAGTGAAGGTTTTACTTAGTATTGTACTGAGAAAAACTGGTAAGAGGAACTCACCTGAAGTTGAATCACATGCACAAAGTACAGAAAATGTTCTGCATAGGAATTCCATAAATCACTTTCTTCATTGAGGAATCATGCATCCTAACTGATTTTCCATTTCTCTTGTAGGCACTAGTGACTTGAGACTGCTCAGTGTACTTTTTAACTGCCTTTCCTGTGCTCTCCTTTTTATCCCCAAGTCCACTGATTTGATTATTAAAAAATTCCAAATGGTCCCAGCTTTACAGCAAAGCAAACCTCTTTAAAAAAATTTTCAGAAACTGTCTGGAATCTCACACTTCACTCAGCAAAAACCCCATCTTTTAAAGCTGCACAGAGAGCTTCCACCCTTTTTCAACATACTTGGCTTTCCTTCACTGGTATTTTAATCTTTAATCCTGTTGTCGCTTCTCTCCTGCCTTTTAATATTCAAAGTGTGAGGACCCACACTGTGTTTTTCTTTTACTTACGGTCTTTTCTTGATGACCTTGATGAAACAAAATCCTAACTTGTTTCCAATTTTCTTTTTGTAATATCCTAACTATGTTAGGGGTTGTGGGTTTTAACAAAAAGAAACGATGTTGTGTGCACACATAGATTCAAACTAACAAGTTTTATTCAAAAAGCTCCAGCCTGTACAGTAAAAACTGAAAGTAAAACTGCACCCTGTGCAACACCTGAAAGGCATCCGCACCAAATCATGTGACCAGCTCTTAAAGAATCGTGCAACTTTTAAATATACATAAAACACTGATTGCCAGTGACAGATGTGCAGGTATAGTCAGACTCATAAAACCCATCCATAAACATGATTATGGGAAGATGACAGGAGTGGAAGTCAGAATAGAAGGAGAATTTGTGTTCCATTCACAAAAACAATATACCTTTCCCAGGAAAGAAGAAAGGGATCTGGAGAAATCAGTAGCATCCCCTGTGAAACA
Organism: Sphyrna mokarran; assembly: GCA_024679065.1. Taxonomy (NCBI): domain Eukaryota; kingdom Metazoa; phylum Chordata; class Chondrichthyes; order Carcharhiniformes; family Carcharhinidae; genus Sphyrna; species Sphyrna mokarran. The sequence goes on from JAGIQG010000015.1 coordinate 55,876,912, forward strand.
CCAAATCTTTAGAGCCTTGGCCATAGATGTAAATTCCCCAATATGCTTATAAAGAGGCTGGATGGCTCCTGATCAATGATTATCAGTCAAGGAGTGTTGAATAAAAACATCTCTACTTGTGTACCAACACCCCATAATCTGCAACAGTTTAAGAGGGTGGCCAACCACAAAGTGTAGACAGGGGTGGATAACCAATGCTGGCCTAGTCAGTGACAACCACATTTTATGAAAGAATGTTAAAAAAATATATCAAATGTGATTTGGTCAACTCATTTACATCCTGAAGATCAGTATAAGTTTGACTTTACCTTCAAGGAATAGTGGTATCTAAGAAAACGTTTGCTGCAGGAATCTTGCCAATAAGTGTATGGCTATCTGTTTATTAGAATTCAGTCAATCAGTCCAGTGAGTAGATGAACAGTACTGGACAGTGATAGCCTTTTTCCTAGGATGGAGAAAGCTAGCACAAGGGGACACAGCTTTAAATTAAGGGGTGATAGTTATAGGACGGATATCAGAGGTAGGTTCTTTACCCAAAGGGTGGTTTGGGAGTGGAATGCCCTGCTTGCGGCAGTTGTAGATGCGCCAAGTTTGGTGGCGTTTAAGAAGTTAGTTGATAAGTATATGGAAGAGAAGGGAATGGTTTAGTTTGGAGGGTCATTGCTTTTTATGTTAGTCGGCGCAACATCGAAGGCCGAAGGGCCTGTTCTGTGCTGTAATGTTCTATGTTCTATGAAGGAAGGATGTAGTTTATATGGATTTCAGCAAAGCCTTTGACAAGGTCCCAAATGGGAGTCTTATAAATGAGGCAAATGCACATGAGATACGGTGTAATTTGATAAAATGGATTCAAAATTTGCTCACTTTTCGGACACAGGATGATAACAAAAGGTTGCTTTAGTGACTGGAAGCTAATGTCCAGTGGCGCACCACAGGGATTTCATAGAAAGGACAGAAACCCTACAAAGCAGAAAGCGGCCATTTGGCTCAACAATGAGTCTACACCAACAACAATTGTACCTAATCTCCGGGGCCTGATGGCATTTATCCCAGGCTGCTTAGGGAGGTGCAAGGTGAAATTGTTGGGCCTCTGATGCAAATCTTTGTCTCTTCCTTGGACACAGGTGAGGTCCCAGAGGACTGGAGAATAGCTAATGTTGTACCATTGTTTAAAAAGGGTAGTAGGGATAACCCTGGAAATTATAGGCCAGTGAGTTTGACGTCAGTGATAGGGAAGCTGTTGGAGGGGATTCTTAGAGATACGATGTATAGGCACTTAGAGCGTTGCAATCTGATTAGGGATACGCAGCATGGATTTGTTAAGGGGAGGTCGTGCCTTACAAATTTGGTAGAATTTTTTGAGGAGGTGACGAAAACGGTGGACGAAGGGTGAGCCGTTGATGTCGTCTATATGGATTTTAGTAAGGTGTTTCACAAAGTCCCTCATGGGAGGTTAGTTGAGAAGGTCAAGGCTAATGGGATACAAGGACAGGTGGCTAGATGGATGAGTAACTGGCTTAGTAATAGGAGACAGTGAGTAGTAGTGGAAGGGTGTTTTTCTAGCTGGAGGTCGGTCACTAGTGGTGTAGTACTGGGACTTCTTCTATTTGTAATATATATAAATGACTTGGAAGAGAGAGTAAGTGGAGTGATCAGCAAGTTTGCAGACGATACAAAGATGGCTGGACTTGCGGATAGTGAGGAACATTGTCAGGTGATGCAGCAGGACATAGATAGGCTGGTAGCTTGGGCAGACAGATGGCAGATGGAATTCAATCCTGATAAATGTGAGGTGATGCATTTCGCGAGAAAGAATGTAGGGGGGAGGTATATGATAAAGGGTAGAACTATTAAGAGTATAGAAATGCAGAGGGACCTGGGGGTGCAGGTGAACAAGTCTCTGAAAGTGGCAGAGCAAGTGGAGAAGGTTGTGAAGAAAGCATATAGTATGTTAGCCTTTATAGGAAGGGGTATAGAGTACAAGAGCTGGCCTTTAATTTTGCAGTTGTATAAAACGCTGGTTAGACCTCATTTGGAATACTGCGTCCAGTTCTGGTCGCCTTACTACGGAAGGACGTGGAGACTCTGGAGAGAGTGCAGAGGAGGTTTACCAGGATGCTACCTGGTATGGAAGGTCTGAGTTACGAGGAGGGATTAGGCAAATTGGGACTGTTTTCCTTAGAAAGACGTAGACTTAGAGGAGATCTGATAGAGGTGTACAAGATTTTGAAGGGGATAGATAGAGTAAACAGGGCTAAGCTTTTTCCTAGGATGGACTCAAATAGCACGAGGGATCACGGGCTTAGGGTGAGGGGGGTAAGGTATAATTTGGATGCTAGAGGGAGTTTTTTCACACAGAGGGTGGTGGGGGTATGGAAGGCGCTGCCAAGTAAAGTGGTGGAGGCAGGCACTCTGGAGTTATTTAAGAAATACTTAGATGGACACATGAACAGAATGGGAATGGAGGGGTATAGAAAACTGATTTAAAATAGGGATCATGAGCCTTGGGAAGTGTGTAAATAGATGATGATATTGATGTACTTGTTTTTATCCTACAGGTGCTTTGGTCCACCTTGTTGTCTAACGAGGGGCATACACGCGATGGGTCGTGAGAGGGCTGCTCTTGGATTTTTTCGAGAGTATTCTAGTGCTTCACGTTGTTAGTGTACGCTTGACCTGGACCATTTGATGGGCAACACGACAGCTCAGTGACTATCGCTGTGCTGTGCAGATACATGGATTTGGGCCTGTGTCTGTGGGAGTTTGCGCATTCTCCCCATGCTTGTGTGGGTTTTCTCCAGGTGCTCCGGTTTCCTTCAACATCCCAAAGATGTGCTCTTAGGCTAATTGGCAAAACAAATTCTCCCTAAATTGTCTCAAATTTGATTTTTAATCCATAGATATATAAACATGGACAGAGATCGCGGGTAGAGATGGGAACATCCGGGTGGCGGTGTGGGCTCATTGGGCCAAAGGGCCTGTTTCCCGTGCTGTTTTGTTCTTCGTTCTTTAAACACTATCCCTGTAATCCCACATATTTACCTCGCTAATCCCTCTAACCTATGCATCCCAGGATACTAAGGGACAATTTAGCATGGCCAATGCACCTAATCTACACATCTTTGGACTGTGGGAGGAAACCAGAGTACAGGAGAACCCATGCTGACATGGGGAGAACATGCAAATTCCACACAGATAGTGACCTAAGCCAGGAATTGAACCCGGAAATGTCAGGCAGCAGCGCTAACAACTGTGGTACCATGCTGCCCCACAATGGGATCTGTGCTGGGTCCCCAATTATTCATCAATTATATAAACAACATAGAATTAATAAGTTTGAGGATGACACAAATATTTGACAAGTTGTTTTTTGTGAGGTTCAGTGTCTTGGGCTACAAGTAAATATAGACGGGATAGTCAAATAGGCAGATTAAGTGACATATGGAATTTAACTCTGAAAAGTATAAGGTTATACACTTTGGAAGGAGTAATTTGATAAGGAAGTATTCAACAAATGGTATAATACTAGAAGGTTCTGTGGAATGAAGAGACCTCGGTGTGTTTGTCTATAGATCTCTGAAGACGGAAGGGCATATTAGGAGGTGGTGAAAAAAGATACTGTCTTTATCAATCGAAGCATAGATTACAAAAGCAGGGAAGTAGTATTGTAGTTTTATAGAGCTTTAATGAGACCATAACTGTACTGTGTGCAGTAATGATCGCCACATTATAAGAAAGATGTGATTGCATTGAAGGAGGTACAGAGTAGATTCACCAGGATGCTGCCTGGGATGGGACCTCTAAGTTACGAAGAGATTGGATAGATTGGGTTATTTTTATTTGAGTAGGGAAGACTGAGGGATGACTTAATGGAGATGTACAAAATTATGAAGGACACGGACAGAGTGGAAAAGGAACAACTGTTCCCTTTAGTCAAGAAGGGATTTAAGTTAAAGGTGAGGGACAGGATGTTTAAAAAGAATGCGGGAAAAAGCAGAGGGTGGTGATGGTCTGGAATTCCCTGTCTGGGAGGGTAATAGAGGCAAGTTGCCTCATGTTCTTTAAAAAATATCCAGATAAAAACTTGGTACGTCATAAGATTCAAAACTACGGGCCAAATGCTGGTAAATGGTGTCACCCCATTTCTCCACTATTGCTGTTGATGTTTCTCCTCTCTTGCTTCAATATCCTTGTTTCTCCTCTCTTGCTGTTAATGACCCTCTTTCACTGTTAAACACCCCATCGCTCTACTCCCGCCCTGACTGACTGCGCTGCCTACAGCTGCTGTGACCAACCCCGCTGTCCTGTTCTCGCCCTGAATAGAACATAGAATACTACAGCACAAACAGGCTCTTAGCCCACTAATTGCACTGATCATATCCATTCCTACCAGGCCTGCCTATAATTCCATTTAATTCCATTAAATCCCACGTGCTCATCCAGAAGTCTTTTAAAAGACCCCAGCGAGTTTGCCTCCACCACCACCGACGGCAGCTGATTCCATTCACTCACCACCCTCTGAATGAAAAGATTACCCCTGACATCTCCTCTGTACTTACCCCTCAGCAACTTAAACCTGTGTCCTCTCATAGCGACCATTTCAGCCCTGGGAAGTAGCCTCCGAGAATCCACCTTATCTATACCTCACAACATTTTATAAACCTTTATCAGGTCGCCTCTCAACCTTCATCTCTCAAGAAGAGACCTAGCTCCCTCAACCTGTCTTCATAAGGCATGCCACCCAACCCAGGCAACATCCTTGTAAATCTCCTCTGCACCCTCTCAATAGCTTCCACATCCTTCCTGTAGTGAGGGAACCAGAATTGCATACAGTACTCCAAGTGGGATCTGACAAGGATCTTATGAAGTTTGAATGACCTTGCTGCCCCTCTCTGAATGATCCCGTTGCTCTGTTCTCACTGTTAACATGTTGCATCTCTTTTGCTGCAAATCACCTCGTCGCTCTTCTCTTGCCGTTAATCACCTCGTCGCTCCTCTCTCGCCATTAATCACCCCATTGCTCGTCTCTTGCTGTTAAATGCTTTGTTAACGTTCTCTGTTGAACGTTTCTTGTTGAATCACCATGTTGCTCCTCGCTCACTGTTAATGATCCAATTGTTTCTCTCTTGCTGTTAATGGTCCAATTGGTCTTCTCTCGCTGTGAATGACCCTGTTGCTCCTCTCTCACTGTTTATAGCTCCACTCTCCCTTTGATCCTTCGCTATTCGTTTACCCATCCCGATGACTCCTAAATGTTATGTGCCTCGTTCCATCATTGCCTCTTGCAGAATATTCCAGGTATCCACCACTTTCTGCCTGAAATACTTCTCCTGTACATCTCCTTTACAGTTTCCCTCTCTGACCTTGAACCTGTGCCCCCTTGTAATTCCAATTCCAACCATGGGAAAAAAAACCTTCAATTATCTCAATCTTGCAGATTTTTCTCAGGTCTCTCTCAGCCTCTGTATTAACAATGCAAACTATTCTATTTTATTCACTTTCCTCAGTCTCAAGACGAGACAACATCATGGAGAATCTTTTTTTGCACACTCTCCACATCCATCTGGTAGTGTGATGACCAGAACATTACTCCTCTCACTATGAATGACACCATTGCCCCTCTCTATGTCTAACACTCACATGGCAGATACATGTTCGGTTGCATACAGAGTAAATATCAATCATTATTGTCTTTTTAACAGCTCTCAGAGTAGATGTATGATAGTTTGGAGAGAATGGCTCCGATTTAACTTTCACAAACCATTACAGCACAATCTCCCAATATGGAGCCGCCTACGGTGCGCGCGCAGGAAAGCCACCGGTCATATGACCGGTCGTGTCATCCCACGCGGCGTTGGCCGTGGCGGAGGTGACGTTAGAGTGACGTTAGTCATTTCCGGTGGGTGGAGGACAAAGCCGTTGGTGAGGAAGGGTTGGGGGCATCATGAGAGTCAGTCAACTCCGGGTGAGTTACCCTCACCCCCGGATCGGCTGTCTGAGGGGACGTGCTGATTCTTCTCTATCATTGGGGTGGGCTGCTCCTCCCACCTTCCTTCAGGATAGGATTTGGCTGCTTTTCCTTCCCCGCTGTTCATAGCAGAGGCAGGGCTTCTCCTTCCCATTGGGGCCGGTTGCTCAGGCCCCTCTCCTTCCTCTATGGGTCAGTTTGGTTAGGGGCGCAGGCATCCTCTTCTTTCGCTGGGGGTCAGTTTGGTGGGATGTGCTCTCTTTCCCTTGTGGGTCACTTTGATGGGGTGGGCTCCTCTCCTTCTCCTGAGGAATCACTTTGGTGGAATGGGCAAGTGTCTTCTCCCTTTCCTGATGATCACTTTGGTGGGGTGGGCAAGTGTCCTCGCCTTCCCTTGAAGATCAGTTTGAATCATAGAATCCTACAGTGCAGTAGGAAGTCATTCAGCATATTGAGTTTGCACCAAAGACAATCTCATCCAGGCCGTATTCTCATTACCCCATGCATTAAACCGAGCTAGTCCCCCTGACAGTAAGTAACAATTTAGCAAATTAGACAATCCACCTAACCTGCACATGTTTGGACTATGAGAGGAAACTGGGGCACCCAGAGGAAACCCTTACAGACATGGGGAGAATTTGCAAACTGCACACAGACAAGCTGGGAATCAAACCTGTTCCTTGTCACTGAGACAGCAATGCTAACCACTGTGCTGCCTGTTTGATTAGGGGGCAGGGATTGTTTTGTTCACCTTGGGGTCAGTTTGGGGCAGGGGTCTTCTCCTTAAAGTCAGTTTTTTAGGAGTTGCAGGGCTCCTGTTTTCCCCTAGTGGTCAGTTTAATTGGGAGGCAGGAGTTCTGCCCATCTCCTTGGGCACAGTTTGATTGGGGGAGGAATCCTCTCTTTCCCCCAGGAGTCAACTTTAATTGGAATCCTCACCTTCCCCTCGAGGTTAGGTTGGTTGGGGGAAGGATGCATTCCTCCATTGGTGTTACAGTTGTCTCACTCATGTATCTTCAACTGTGTCCTATTTTTCTCCCACTTGCTGCCCTTGACACATCATCTATAATCACATGTACACTGGGAGCAACTTCTCGACCGCTAGAAACTTCTGATTTGTACTTTTTCAATTCTAACCATTTTTGCATTACTGATAACCATTCCTGCATTGATGGATGCTACTTCAATGGTCAAGGTCTTAAACTCTGAAAATATCTCTCAACGCTGCTACTTCTCTTACCTTTTCTTCTGGATGCACCTTAAAATCTCTCTCATTAATCTGGTTTTTGGTTAACCATCTTGTGGCTTTGTGTCAAATTTTGTTTGTCATGAAGCACATTAATCACTGGTATGCAGATTTAAGACCAAGTGTCTTTGACTATTTTTGAATGTGATGAGGAAGTTTCCACTTATTGACATGGCCAGTTGATTCTTTGTTGCCATGTGGTAGGGATGATTCACTGGAGTTTCTATCCATGTTACAAATAAGGAAATATCCATATGTTCAGGAAAGATTATCCATATTGGGTGTCTTGCAGATAGGAGAATAATGTTTTTCTGCTCTTATGTGCTTTGCAGCGAGGGAGGGAGTGTTAACTAATGAGGGTGATCGCTTCATTTGCTTCGTGGGACTTTACTAATGTCGGAGTTATCTGCTCAGGTTGTGCCCGTGTTTCAGGGCGGGCAGCCAAGAGAGAGTGCATCAGAAAACCATCAAGCCAACTCGGTGAGACATTGTGCTTTTTGTTTTACACTTTATGATCTCTTGTAGTTTAAAATTATAAATGACTTGTTCATCATTGAAAGTGTTTTTGTTAAAAAGAGAGTGAAGGGGACACAAATTTAAGATAATTGGCAAGCAATGTTGGGGGAGGAGGTAGGGGAGAGTAATGAGGAAACCCTTTCTTTACATTGTGATTTATGTTCTTGGATGTGCAGCCTGAAAGAATGATGGAAACAAATTCAGTGATTACTTTCAAAGAGAATTGGATAAATGCTTGAAAGGTAAACATTTGCAGAGCTGTGTATAAAGAGCATAGAGAGTGAGATTACAGAACTGTTATACACACTGCAAACTGGTCATCTCCTATGCTGTTTTATTTTATCAGAGTTGGTTTCTGAGGAAAAAGATTGTTGCAACACTTGAGTGGTCAGGAATAATATCCGCATGCTGATTTTTAAATAGGACTTGAGCATAAACATGATGTGTCTATTTCAAGAGCAACTCATAACTTGATTTCAATCTGTATTTGATAACTGTTAATAATTCCAATGGAGGTTGTCCTTCAGGGTTCAGAATGTGGCCCATGAGACACTTAGTTAACTGCTGTCTAGGGGCAGGGTTGCCACGTGTTATTGATTTCTGGTTGCTTGGATTTTTCCAACTGGTATTACTGAAATTATATACATACAAAGCAAGAGCAAGTGTTTGCTGATTCCATTCATGTCCCCCCATGTCCAAAGTATAAATAGTTGTTTTGTTTTTACATCTGAAGTTGCTAATTCTATCAACATCTAAATGACTAAGTAACTTGTTTTGAGATATTTGGCATGTATTAAATGCATTTCTTCATAGATTGTGATTGGTGAACAAGCCTCAATCATAGAATTCCTATAGCATACAAAGAGGCCATTTGGCCCATTAAGTCTGCACAGACCACAATTCCACCCAGGCCCTATCCCTATGTCCCTACATGTTTACCCACTAATCCCTGTAACCTACACATCTCGGGACACTAAGGACAATTTTAGTATGGTCAATCCACCTAACCCACACATCTTTGGACTGTGGGAGGAAACCGGAATACCCGGACGAAATCCATGCAGACATGAGGAAAATGTGCAAACTCCACACAGACAATGACCCAAGCATGGAATTGAACCCAGGTCCCTGGAGTTGTGAAGCAGCAGTGCTAACCACTGTGCTACCGTGCTGCCTACCTGATTTAAACTTATAGATGAGATGGAGGGCCACTCATGCAGCCCATTCACTAGCCTAGGGTACCTATCACTGACCTAGAATTTTGTGTCTTCCACAATACACCAAGCTTGGAAGCATTGCGAGGAGAATTGTGTACATTTTCAAAAAAGCGTAGGTTGGTGGAATGGCCGGACAAGTGGCAGATGAAATTCAGTGCAGGGAAGTGTAAAGAAATTCATTTGGTAGAAATATCATGGGGTGACAAGACAAAATAAAGGGGACAATTCGAAAGGCTATGCTGGAATGGGGGACCAGTGCATAAATCATTAAGGTTGGCAGAACAGATTAGGACATGGGGAGGCGAGATAAAATAAGAAAACAATACTGAAGGCTGTGCAGGAGCAGAGGGTGTATAAATTAATAAAGTTGGCAGAACAGGTTACAAGAGGGGTTAAAACTACAGCACCCCAGTTATTAATCATGGCGTAGAGTATAAAAGCAAACAAGTTAATTTAAACTTGCATAAAACACTCATTTAGCCTCTTAATGTTTCTAGTTCAGGGTGCTGTATTTTGATAAGGATAGTGAGGTATTAGAGAGGATATAGAAAATAATCATGAATGGTTCCAGGATGGGGAGTTTTAATTGCATTGATAGATTGGAGAAGTTGGGACTGTTTTTCTTGAAGAGAAAGTTTAGAAAAGATTTGATAGAGGTGTTCAAAACCATGAGCAAACTGGTCAGAGTAGATATGGAAATACTGTTTCCATTGGTGTAAGGATGAAGAATGAGGGGACACATGTTTAACTATAGAACCATAGAAAATTACAGCTCAGAAATAGGCCTTCGGCCCTTTTTGCCTAGTCCCACTGACCTGCACTTGGACCACATCCCTCCACACCACTCTCAGCCACGAACCAGTCCAAGGTTTTTCTTAAATGTTAAAAATGACCCCGCATTTATCACTTTATCCGGCAGCTCATTTCACACTCCCACCACTCTGCGTGAAGAAACCTTTCTTTCACCCTTAACCTATGCCCTCTGGTTTTTTTTCTCCCCCAGCCTCAGTGGAAAAAGCCTGCTTGCATTCATTCTACCTATATCATCAAAATCTTATATACCTCTATCAAATCTCCCCTCACTCTTGTACACTTCAGGGATTAAAGTCCTAACCTATTCGATCTCTCTCTGTAACTCAGCTTCTCAGGTCCTGGCAACATCCTTGTGAACCTTCTCTGTACTCTTTCAACTTTATTTACATCCTTCCTGTAACTAGTTGACCAAAACTGTACACAATACTCTAAATTTGGTCTCACCATTGCCTTGTATAAGCTTATCATAACACTTCACCTTTTATACTCGATATTCCTATTTATAAAGGCCACTGTACCAAAAGCACTCTTTACAACCCTCTATAAGGTAAAAAAAAGTCTTCATCCATTCAGTAGATCTTTAGGACCTGAAATAGATCTGATATTGTGGTGGAAGCAGGTTCAAACAAGGCAGTTGAGAGAATTTGATTTGATTATCTGAAAAGGGAAAATGTGTGTCGGACTTCAGAGAGAAAACCAGAGAATGGCACAAGGTGAATTGCTCCTTCAGAGAACCAGCACGGATATGACAAACCAAATAACCCCTCTTTCTCCTGTGCTGTAAGCATTCTTCTGCACTTCTAGATGCAATGCATTAAGTTTTGGAAAATGTTTACCTGATGGATGCTTTTCCAATTTTCTATATTTTGTTTCCAGTACAGGGTGTTTGCTCCAAATATGTAATTCCCAATATTGTGCTAAGAAGTTGGTCTTTAATGTTCAGTGTATTTGCTGAGATTTTCCTTCGTGCACCGTTTAAATATATTCAAAGCTCATAGCTGTGAAAGTTTATTATTGCTTAAGGTTTATGGACTAGGAGAAAAGTTTGTAATTCTGTTTGCTCTGTTTTATGGAGTTGAGCTTGAGAGACTAACTGCACTGAGATTATAATATTGGATTGATTTGAGTGATTTTAACTACTGATGATCAGGAATCAGTCTATGATGCAGGATTAAGTTAATATCCTGGTATTTTATTCTGTTATTTTTGAGAGCTGGGACAAGTTTCACATGCCTGGGAGGATTTTCCTTTGATTGCTTTAAGTGGGAGGTTGGTTGATTTGGCAAATTGTCAATTGTTGGAAGGAAACTGTTGTTAAATATTATTGACATATAAATTTTTTATATGAAATTTTAAATGCCTAATATTGTGAGTTACCAAATTCCAACCAATCATCCCTTCTGTGCTCAATATTTGACAATGGCAAGCAACACTACAGTTTTAAAAATGTCATCCTTATTTTCAAATCCCTCCACTGTCTATCTCTGTAATTGCCTCCAGTCCTACAGCACAAGTTCCTTGTATTCCTCCAATTCTGGCTTCTTGAACATTCCCAATTTTCTTTGCATTATTTTTATTTCTTAAGTTTGGTCAAGAGGCAGGCTTTGGTTTCAATGCATAGATCTATAAACACAGACAGGGATCATGGGTAGAAGTGGGAACATTGAGGTGGCGGCGCGGGCTCGTTGGGCCGAAGGGCCTGTTTCCCGTGCTGTTTTGTTCTTTGTCCTAATGTGACTCCATAGCACCAGAGAATCGCTACAATGCAGAAGGAGGCTGTTCGGCTCATTGAGTCTGCACCAGCTGTCCAAAAGAACATCCCAACCAAGCCTTCTCCTCCATCCTATCCCTGTAACCCTGCGCATTTATCATGGCTAATCCATCTAACTTGCACAACTTTGGACTGAGAGTTGAAGCCAGAGTATCTGGAGGAATTCCATGCAGATATTGGGAAAATGAGCAATCTCTACGCAGCCTATTCAAGGCTGGAATTAAACCAAGGTCCCTGGTGCTATGAGGCAGCACTGCTGATCATTGTGCCATTTTGACTGCCTCTGAAGAACTGAAATACACGTTATGCAAATCAAAAGCTTTCTACAATAATGATGAAATTACTGGTGTTGTTAGCTTCATTTGCAGGCTTATCCTTTGATCTGGCATAGTGCTGACTCAGTAAAAGCAAGCAGTTGTGTAGGTTTCCCCAGCGTGCTTACTGTTCAGTGGCAAACACCTGTCTCTTTCTCAAACTAGGCTTGCCTTACTGTAGAGAGGAAAACACCAACACCCTGCCAAAGTTGTGAGCAGGACTGTTTGAAATGGATAATCTTGATGAAAATGAGAGCATTCCTTTGCTGATCTTCAGAGAGGCGATGACTAGCAAGACTGTCAAAACTGACCAGGTAGGCTGCCGGCCCTGGTTGAGACAAAGCAGCAAAGTTCTTCTATGCCTTGCGCCATATGCAGCAGGTCTTCAGACAGCTTTATCATTGCGTGTTAGCAAGGAACATGTTTCTTGGCATGTAGACAAGCGGAACAAATTTGTACAGGAAGTGAGTTTTCTGAGGTGAATTTCTTGGTTTAAGTTGAGCATCTCAACAATTCTGCATCAGTTGTTGAGTGGATGGATGTGGCAATTGCTGATGATTATTATTTGGGAGCAGAGCTTTGCTGATGGGATTTGTTGTGAGAATGCAGCTGCAAGTGAGTACATTTCAGAAGATCTGTTAATTTACTTAATTTAGCTATACTACATAGGTACTGGTGATGGAAAATATTTTTAATATGTTGAACTCATGGCCCTTCTAAATATGTTTTAATCTGTTTGTTCATTAGTTCTCCCTGCCTCTCATCACCATATTCTTTGACCCTTTACCCAATCAGGGAGGTACCATTTAATCTGGAAGTTTATTTCACTCTGCAATCACCTCATTTGTATCTTGACATTTTTCTACCTATCCTCCCTTGATACCATGTCTGTCAAAAGTCTACTGGTTCAAATGTCAGTGTGAAAATGTCAAACATCAACCTCTCCGCATATAAAAAAAAAATTTTGGAAATATCCTCACAACCTCAAAAACGATCTGATTCTTTAGCAGCTTAACTGAGCTATTAAGCCACACAGGCCATCAGCTCCAAGGTTTAATGCCCAATCTATCTGGAGTAAGTGGATCTTGCTGAATTATAACTATTGTGGCATTATTATTATCATAGACCTATGGAGAAGAAAACTGGACAAATCCCATTTCTTGTTACTGTCTGGGGTACTTGCAGGAAGCGAGTCAACAAACAATGTGAGGATTAACCTCTTTATACTTGGGCAACCTGCATGATCTGCTTACCACTGAAGTGGACATATGGCTCTGGACACTAGAAACAATCCCTCTAGGTTGGGTGTCCCCCTAAGAGCACAAAATATTTTGATCATTTAGTCTTAAAATTTTCCTAATTTATGTAGAATTGGCTAGCATTTAACATTTTAATTGTTGGTGCTTAAATTAGTGTTTATGTGTGGATGAAGCTATATTTAAGATTTCATAACAAAAATACATTTTCTTGGAATTATAAGGGATAGTTTTATGGACCAATATGTTGAGGAATCAACTAGAGAGCAGGCCATCCTAGACTGGGTATTGTGTAATGAGAGAGGATTAATTAGCACCCTGTGGTCCTGGGTTCTTTGGCGAAGTGTGAACATAATATGGTAGAATTCTTCATTAAGATGGAAAGTGACACAATTAAGTCTGAGACTAGAGTTCTGGATTTGAGGAAAGCTAACTTTAATGGTATGAGATGTGTATTGGCTAGGATAAGCTGGCAAAGGATACTTAAGGGATTGTCAATGGATAGGCAATGGCAGACATTTAACAAACACTTGAATTAACTGTACACCCTTGTCTGGTGTGAGAGTAAATTGGGGAAGATGATTCATCCATGGCTAACAAGAGAAATCAGAGATAGTTTTAAAGTCAAAGAGGAGGCATATATATTGGCCAGAAAAAGCAGCAAAACTGAGGACAGAGAAATTTAAAATCCAGCAGAGAACAAAGGGTTTAATTCAAAAGGGGAAAATAGACTGAGAGTTGGCTTGCAGAAAATAAAATCTGATGGCAAAAGCTTTTATAATATGTGAAGAAAAAAATAAACAAAATGGAGGTCCCTGACAATTAGAATTGGGTGAATTTATAATGGATATCAAAGAGATGGCACATTAAGTGATATTCAAATATGAATTAGATCTGTCTTCACTAAGGAAGGCACAAATAACTTTCCAGAAATACTAAGGCACAGAGGGTCCAGCATGGAGGAACTGAAGGAAATCCTTATTAGTCAGGAAATTGGGGAAATTGCTGGGATTAAAACCTGATAACTCTCCAGGGCATGATGCTGTGCATCTCAGAACACTCAAGGAAGTGACCCTAGAAATAGTGGACACGTTGGTAATAATTTTCCAGCAATCGATAGACTCTGGAAGATTGGAGAGCAGCTAAAGTAACTTCACTTTTTAGGTGAGGGAGAGAGAAAGTGGGGGATTATAGACCGGTTAGCCCGACATTGGTGATGGTGAAAATGCTGGTGTCAATTATTAAGAATGGCATAATTGAGCATTTGGAAAGTGATGTCAGGATTGGTCCAACTAAGCATAGATTCATTAAAGGGAAATCGCGCTTGACAAATCTTCTGGAATTTTTTGAGGATATAACAGCAGAATGGACAAGTGTTGTGTATCTGGACTCTCAAAGGCTTTTGACAAGGTCCATAGAAACTAGTGAGCACAATTAAAGTTTCGGCTTAGAGGGGATCTAATAGAGGTGTATAAGATTATAAGGGGTATAGATAGAGTAAATGGTGGTAAACTTTTTCCACCTTCAGAAATGGATAGGACGAGAGATCATGGCCTTAGGGTGAGGGGGGCTATGTATAAGACGAATATTAAAGGGCAGTTTTTCACACAAAGGGTAGTGGGGGTGTGGAATGCACTGCCGAGTAAGGTGGTGGGAGCAGGCACGCTAGGGCTGTTTAAGGGTCTCTTAGACAGCCACATGAGCGTTATGCAGATAGAGGGATATAGTAGGACTGTTTAACTATGGCTTTTTTTTCCACAGGTAATTCGGTCCATACTTGACCAACAAGGAGCATGCATTCGGCAGGTGTGCGAGGACAGCTCTTGGATGTTGATTCATGGGTTGCCTGGTGCTTCATGTCGTAAATGAGTGCTTTATCTGGACCATCTGAAGGGCACCATGACAGCTCAGTGACTATCGCAGTAGCTGTGCAGACACTTGGAATTGGGCCGGTGTCTGCGGGAGTTTGCGCGTTCTCCCCGTGGTTGCGTGAGTTTTCTCCGGGCGCTCCGGTTTCCTCCCACATCCCAAAAATTCGCACTTAGGCTGATTGGGAAACAAATTGTCCCTACATTGAGATTCTTCCATATTAGGAATAACCTAAAATTAGAATAGGATAATGGAATTGTTACTGTATAGTTATGACGGCGGCGCGGGCTCGTTGGGCCGAAGGGCCTGTTTCCCGTACTGTGTTGCTCTAATCTCTGATGATTCATGGTATTTGGGGCTAATGTATTGATGTGGCTAGAGAAGAGGTTGGCAGGCAGGAAACAAAGAGTGGGAATACACTGATCCTTTTTGGAGCGGCAGGCAGTGATGAGTGGGGTGCTGCAGGATTCAGTGCTGGGACCCAGCTATTCACAATATACATTAATGATTTGAACAAAGGACTTGAATGCAATATCTCCAAATTTGCAGATGCCACTAAAAACTGTTGGTGACAGTATGCGATGTGAGGAGGATGCTAATAGACTGCAGGGTGACTTGGACAAGCTGGTTAAGTGGGCAAATACTTGGCAAATATAATGTGGATAAATATAACATTATCCACTTTGGCAAAAACAGGATATCTGAATGCTAGTAATTTAGGAAAGGGGGAAGTTCAATGAGACCTGGGGGTCACAGTGGAACATTTACTGAAGATTGGCATGCAAATACAACAAGCAGTGAGGAAAACTAATGGCATGCTGGCCTTCAAAGCAAGATGATTTGAGTATAAGAATAGGGATGTCTTGCTGCAGTTATACAGAGCCTTGGTGAGGCCACACCTCGAGTATTGTGTGTAGTTTTGGTCTGAGTCTGAGAACGGTTATTTTTGCTATTGAGGGAGTTCAAGTATCGGGTATCAAGGTTCACCAGACTGATTCCTGGAATGGCAGGACTGACATATGAAGAGAGACTGAATTGACTGGTCTGGTACTCAATGGAATTTAGAAAAATGAGAGAGGAATCTCATAGAAAGATATAAAATTCTGATGTGACTTGACAGGCTAGATGTGGGAAGAATGTTCCCAGAATTGGAAGTCCAGAACTCTTGGTCACAGTCTAAGAATAAGTGGCAAGCCATTCAGGACTGAGATGAGGAAGAATGTGTTCACTCAGAGTTGTGAAGCTGTATTGTTCTGTACCACAGAAAGCTGTCACGGTCAGTTGATTAGATCTGTGCAAAAGCCTTCTGGAAGTAGCTCTCGTGACTTAAAAGGAACAAGGGGTAGGGAAGGAAAGCAGGAGTGGGATACTGAAAGTGCATGATTAACCATGTTCATATTGATTAGTGATGCAGAATCAAAGGACCAAATGGCCTCATTCTGCACCTGTTTTCTATGTTTCTACATTATAAATGTCTCTTTCAAACCCTTGAATCACCTTGATGGCTGGGAGAAATTTAGCAAATTGATGGCATCTACACACACAAAGATGTGGCTTGTCAGCTAACTTGGTTAAAAGTTGCTGTAATATTCCTTTTTTAATGAGAATGAAATGTAATCCCTGCCAATATTCATTAATAGTCATGATGTAGAGATGAGGCGAATGAGGCTGCATAAGTTCTTCCACAAACCCCAAGAGGCCAATAGCAGACTCAATGAGATAGCTAATGAACCAGAACAGCCGACAGAGGGATCCGCAGTGCAGCAACCGAAGAGGAACGAATCCAATTGGACTCCTCCGGAAGGCCGCTGCCCCCGACTGGACATGTATGCCCAAGCCATCAGGAGGTGTGTGAACACCAGATTCATCAACCGCACTTACAAGACAGTCCCGAACATCACCCAAGCACAAAGCAAGGCCATCCGTGCTCTCAAGACCAACCGCAACATTGTCATCAAACCAGCAGACAAAGGAGGCGCCACCGTCATACTGAACAGAATGGACTACTGTGAAGAAATGTACCGACAACTAAACAATGTGAAACACTACAGACAGTTACCAGCAGATCCGACCAAAGAACACACTCATCAACTCAACACTCTGATCAAAACCTTTGATCCGGACCTTCAGAACACCCTCCAGACTCTCATTCCACGTACTCCCCGCATTGGAGATCTCTACTGCCTCCCAAAGATACACAAGGCAAACATACCCGGCCGTCCCATCGTATCGGGCAATGGGACCCTGTGTGAGAACCTCTCCGGCTATATCGAGGGCATCCTGAAACCCATTGTACAAAGAACCCCCAGCTTTTGTCTTGACACTACGGACTTCCTACAGAAACTCAGCACGCATGAAGCAGTTGAACCAGGGACACTCCTGGTCACAATGGATGTCTCGGCGCTCTACACCAACATCCCCCACGATGATGGTATTGCTGCAACTGCCTCAGTACTCAATGCCAACAACTGTCAGTTTCCGGATGCAATTTTACAACTCATCCGCTTCATCTTGGACCACAATGTCTTCACCTTCAACAATCAGCTTTTCATCCAGACACACAGAACAGCCATGGGGACCAAATTCGCACCTCAGTATGCCAACATCTTCATGCACAGGTTCGAACAAGACTTCTTCACTACACGAGATCTTCAACCAAGGTTGTATACTAGATACATTGATGACATTTTTTTCCTTTGGACTCATGGTGAACAATCATTGAAACAACTGTATGATGATATCAACAAGTTCCATCCCACCATCAGACTCACCATGGACTATTCTCCAGAATCAGTTGCATTCTTGGACACACGCATCTCCATCAAGGACGGTCACCTCAGCACCTCACTGTATCGAAAACCGACAGACGACCTCACAATGCTCCATTTCTCCAGCTTCCACCCTAGACACGTTAAAGAAGCCATTCCCTATGGACAAGCCCTCCGTATACACAGAATTTGCTCAGATGAGGAGGATCGTGACAGACTCCTCCAGATGCTGAAGGATGCCCTCATGAGAACAGGATATGGCGCTCGACTCGTCAATCGACAGTTCCAACGTGCCACAGCGATAAACCGCACTGACCGCCTCAGAAGACGAACACGGGACAAGGTGGACAGAGTACCCTTTGTTGTCCAGTACTTCCCCGGAGCGGAGAAGCTACGACATCTTCTCCAGAGTCTTCAACATGTCATCGATGATGATGAACATCTCGCTAGGGCCATCCCCACCCCCCAACTTCTTGCTTTCAGACAACCGCACAACCTTAAACAGATCATTGTTCGCAGCAAACTACCCAACCTTCAGGAGAACAGTGACCACAATACCATACAACCCTGCCACAGCAACCTCTGCAAGACATGCCAGATCATCGACATGGACGACATCATCAAACGTGAGGATACCATTCACCAGGTACACGGTACATACTCTTGCAACTCGGCCAACGTTGTCTACCTAATACGTTGCAAGAAAGGATGTCCCATAGCATGGTACATTGGGGAGACCATGCAGACACTACGACAGCAGATGAATGAGCATCGCTCAACAATCACCAGGCAAAACAGTTCCCTTCCTGTGGGCGAACACTTCAGCAGTCATGGGCATTCGGCCTCCGACCTGCGGGTAAATGTTCTTCAAGGGGGCCATCGTGACACACGACAGCGCAGAGTCGCTGAGCAGAGACTGATAGCCAAGTTCCGCACACATGAGGACGGTCTTAACAGGGATCTTGGCTTCATGTCACACCATCTGTAACCCCCGTGACTTGCCTGGGTTAGCAAAAAACCTCACTTACTGTGCTGTCTGGAGAAAATACACAATTCTCTAACCAATGCTCAGGATTCCCTTCACACACATTGTTAGCCACTTTAACACTTGAATAGCAGGTTAGATGTAAGGATTCGCATTCTAATCAATCTGTAACTGTCTGTGTGGATATGAGTGCCTCTGCAGATCAGAACACTGCATTTGCCTGACGAAGGCACAACGTAGTGTCGAAAGCTTGCGGATTTACTATCAAATAAATTGGTTGGATTTAAAATTGGTGTTGCAAAACTTTACTGAATATTCATTAAACCTACTCAAGGACAACTTGAATTACATTCTCAAGGAGACTTTGAACTTTAAAAGCCTTTATGTTGTGAAATCTAGCTGCTGTTAAATGGGATTCATGGGGGCGGGGGAGAAGAAATAAACCTAAAGTGAATCCCAGTTATAAAATGGAAGTGAGAAGACTAGTGGCCAGTTAAACTAACACCAAAAGTAAGAAAAATGCTAGAACCTTTTATTTAGAGACCTAATATAGGCAACGTCGATTTATGAAAAGAAAATCTTCAAAAACGTTTGTAGTGAAATATTCTATAAAGAGCCAAAATAGAGCCTATTACATTAAATTAGCAATTATGAATTGAGGGATATTAGCTTGGATTGAGGATTAGAGTCAGTTTTCAGCGTGGAAACAGGCCCTTTGGCCCAACTTGTCCATGCTGCCTCCTTTTTAAGGCCCTAAGCTAGTCCTAATTGCCTGCATTTGGCCTGTGTCCCCCTCTACCCAAATTACTATGTAACCTTCTAAATGCTTTTTAAAAGACAAAATTGTACCCACCTCGACTACTTCTGGCAGCTTGTTCCAAACGCTCACCACCATTGTGTGAAAAAATTGCCCTTCTGGATTCTTTTGTATCTCTCCCTTCTCACCTAAAACCTATGCACTGTACTTTTAGATCTTTGGGAACAGATATTGACTATTTATCTTATCTGTGCCCCTCATTATTTTATAGACCTCAATAAGATCACCCCTCAACCTTCTACACTCCTGAGAAAAAAGTCCTAGTCTATCCAGCCTCTCCTTATAACTCAAACCATCAAGTCTTGGTAGCATTCTAGTACACCTTTTCTGCCCTATTTCTAGTTTAATAATATCCTTTCTACTAATAGTGACCAGAATTGCACACAGTATTCCAAGTGTGGCCTTACCAATGTTTTGTATAACTTCAACAAGATGTCCCAACTCCTGTATTCAATGTTCTGACGGATGAAACCAAGCATGTCGAATGCTTTCTTCACCAGTCTGTCCACCTATGACTCCACTTTCCAGGAGCTATGAACCTGTACCCCCTAGATCTCTTCTGGTGATGTAGCATTCAGAATTAACTACTATATTTCAAGTGTGGCCTAGCTAAGGTTCTATAAAGCTGCAATGTGACTTGCCAGTTTTTAAACTCAGTGCCTCGGCTGATGAAGGCAAGCATGCCATATGCCTTCTTGACTCATTCTTCACCTGCATTGCCACTTTCAGTGACCTGTGTACCTGTACACCAAGATCTCTTTGTCTATCAATACTCCAAAAGGTTCTGCCATTTACTGTGTATTTCCTATCCGTATTAGACCTTCCAAAATGCATTATGTCACATTTGTCCAGATTAAACTCCATCTGCCATCTCTCTCTACCCAAGTCTCCAACTGATCTACATCAAAGAAGAACAAAGAACAAAACAGCACGGGAAACAGGCCCTTTGGCCCAACGAGCCCACGCTGCCACCCCGATGTTCTCACCTCTACCCGCGATCCCTGTCCATGTTTATAGATCTATGGATTAAAAACCAAATTTGAGACAATTTAGGGAGAATTTGTTTTGCCAGTTAGCCTAAGAGCACATCTTTGGGATGTGGGAGGAAACTGGAGCGCCTGGAGAAAACCCACGCAAGCACGGGGAGAATGCGCAAACTCCCACAGACACAGGCCCAAATCCATGTATCTGCACAGCACAGCGATAGTCACTGAGCTGTCGTGTTGCCCATCAGCGGGTCCAGGTCAAGCATACACTAACGACGTGAAGCACTAGGATACTCAAAAGATCCAAGAGCAGTCCTCTCACGACCCATCGTGTGTATGCCCCTCGTTAGACAACAAGATGGACCAAAGCACCTGTAGGATGAAAACAAGTACATCAATATCATCTATTTACACACTTCCCAGGGACTCCTAAGGCTCATGACCCCTATTTTAAATCGGTTTTCTATACCCTCCATTCCCATTCTGTTCATGTGCCCATCTAAGTATTTCTTAAATAACTCCAGAGTACCTGCCTCCACCACTTTACTTGGCAGTGCATTCCATACCCCCACCACCGTCTGTGTGAAATAACTCCCTCCAGTGTCCAAATTATACCTTACCCCCCTCACCCTAAGCCCGTGACCCCTCGTGCTATTTGAGTCCATCCTAGGAAAAAGCTTAACCCTGTTTACTCTATCTATACCCCTCATAATCTTGTACACCTCTATTAGATCTCCTCTCAGTCTACGTCTTTCTAAGGAAAACAGTCCCAATTTGCCTAATCTCTCCTCGTAACTCAGACCTTCCATACCAGGCAGCATCCTGGTAAACCTCCCCTGCACTCTCTCCAGTGTCTCCACGTCCTTCCGGTAGTAAGGCGACCAGAACTGGACGCAGTATTCCAAATGAGGTCTAACCAGTGTTTTATACAACTGCAACATTAAAGGCCAGCTCTTGTACTCTATACCCTTCCTATAAAGGCTAGCATACTATATGCTTTCTTCACAACCTTCTCCACTTGCTCTGCCACCTTCAGAGACTTGTTCACCTGCACCCCCACGTCCCTCTGCGTTTCTATACTTTTAATAGGTCTACTCTTTATTATATACTTCCCCCCTACATTCTTTCTCCCAAAATGCATCACCTCACATTTATCAGGATTGAATTCCATCTGCCATCTGTCTGTCAAGCTACCAGCCTGTTTATGTCCTGCTGCTTCGCCTGACAATGCTCCTCACTATCTGCAAGTCTGGCCATCTTTGTATCGTCTGCAAACTTGCTGATCACTCCACTTACTCCCTCTTCCAGGTCATTTATATATATTACAAATAGAAGAGGTCCCAGTACCGTGCCCTGCGGCACACCACTAGTGAGCGACCTCTAGCTAGAAAAACACCCTTCCACTATTACTCTGTTTCCTATTACCAAGCCAGTTACTTATCCATCTAGCTACCTGTCCTGCTGTATTTTCTGATGGTCTTCATCGCTATCCATAAATCCACCAACCTATGTATTGTCCGCAAACTTACTTATCAAAGCAGTTACATTTTCCTCCAAATCATTTATATATATTACAAACAGTAAAGATCCCAGCACTGATTCCTGGGGAATGCCACTTGTCACAATCCTCCATTCAGAAATGCACCCTTTTACTGCTATCCTCTGACTGAGCCAGTTTTGTATGCGCCTGGACGGCTCAACTCTGATCCCATGCGACTTCACCTTCTGCACCAGTCTGCCATGAGGGACTTTGTCAAAGGCCTTACTGAAGTCTTTGTAAACGATATCCACTGACCTACTCTCATCAATCATCATTGTCATTTCCTCGAAACTTGATCAATTTTGTGAGAACATGACCTCCCCTTCACAAAACCTTGTTGCCTCTCACTAATACGTCCGCTTATTTCCAAGTGGGAATAAATCCTGTCGCGAAGAACCCTCTCCAATGATTTCTCTATCATTGATGTATGTTCACCGGCCTGTAATTATCTGGATTATTCTTGCTACCCTTCTTAAACAAAGGAACAACATTGGCCCCAATCCTCTGGGGCTTCCCTGTAGCCAATGAAGATACAAAGATTGCATTTGTTACAAAGAAAATGAGTGCACAGATACAGCAGGCAGTAAAGAAGCCCGCTATTCAAAAAGCATGCTCGAGAAAACACGGAGCTATGGACCCATGAGCCTAATACTTGGAAAGTTGTGAGAATCCATTATCAAGGATTTCGTAATGCAGCATTTGGAAAGCAAATAATCAGACAAAGTCAGCATGGATTTACAAAGAGGAAAGAATGCTTGTCAAATCTATTGGAATTTTTTGAGTATGTATCTAGTAGAGTTGACTGAGGAGAACCAGTAAATGTGGTTTATTTAGACTTTCAGAAGGCTTTCAACAAGGTCTCACTTAACAGTAAACTTAAAGCGCATGGGATTGCAGGTAATGTCTTGAGATGGATGGAAAGCTGGTCAGCAGATAAGAAGCAAAGAGTTAGCATAAATGAGTTTCTTTGGCAGGCAGTGGTTTTGCTAGAATCACAACTGTTTGCATTGTATATTAATGATTTGGAAGAGGGGACTAAATGTATTATCTCCAGATGATACAAAGTTGGGAAAGTGAGCTGTGGGGAGTGTGCAGAGGTGTTTCAGCATGATTCGGACAGACTTGAGTGTGTGGGCATTTGCATGGCAGATGCAATATCAAATGGATAAATGTGAGATTACCCACTTTGGTAACAATAATAAGGAGACGTTTTTACTTGAATGAGTGTAAATTGAGAGAGGTGGATACTCTGCAAGACCTTATGCATAAGTCGCTGAAAGTGAGTGTGCAAGTACAGCAGGCAGTAAAGAACACAAATAGTATATTGGCCTTCATGGCGAGAGTTTTGGTGCTCTTATCTGAGGGAGGATGTCCTTGCTATTGAGGGAGTAAAATAAAGGTTTACCAGGTTGATTCCTGGATCTCAGTCATATGAGGGGAGACTAAGTCAGTTGGCATTATTTTCACTAGAGTTTAGAAGTGAAGGGAATCCCATTGAAATTTATGGACTTCTAACATGGTGGAGTCAGGAAGAATGTTCCTGAGTGGCAAAGTTCAAAATTAGGGGTCATGGTTTGAGGATAAGAGGTGAAACTTTTAAAACTGAGCTGAGGAGAAATTTTTTTCACCCAGAGTGGTGAATGTGTGGAATTCACTACCACAATGTAGCTGGGACCTGAACATTTTCTGATCCCAAGAATATAGCTTTTGGGATTAAAAGGGATCAAAGGATATGGGAGAAAGGGTGGGAGGATGTCAGGATATTGAATTTGATGATCAGCCATAATGATAATGAATGGCAGAGCAGGCTTGAAAAGCCAAATGGCCTGCTTCTGCTTGCAGTTCCAACGATGAGGGAACCAATTGCAATATTTCTAAGTTTACTGATGGCATGAAACTTGATGGGACTGGAGTGAACAAATACACGGCAAGTGCACTATGTGGATAGTGTTGAAAAGAAAACAGAATATTATTTAAATGGTCATAGATTGGGAAGTGTAGATGTATCATGGGACCTAGGTTTCCTTGCGCATCAGTCACTGAAAACAAGCACGCAGGCACAGCAAACACAGGTAAATGGCATGTTGGCCATAATTGCAAGAAGACTTTAATATAAGAGCAGGGATATCTTATTGTAGTTGTACCGGCCCTTGTAAGATCATCCAGGGAGTATTGTGTGCAGTTTCTGTCTCCTTATCTAAGATGATACAATTGCCACAGTGGGAATGCAGTGCACGTTCACTAGAATGATTCCTGGGATGGCAGGATTGTGGTATGATTGAATTGACTAGGCCTATGGTTTGGCTTGGTTATAGGAGATAGAGCGTAGTGGTGGAAGGGTGATTTTTAAAACTGGAGATCTTCAGCCAGTGGTGTTCTGGAGGGATTGGTGCTGGGACTAGTGTTATTTGTAATGTATATAAATGATCGGAAAGAAAATATGGGTGGGCTGAATAATTTTTGTGGATGACAAAAGATTGGTGGAGTTGCTGATAGTCCCAGAGACTGTCAGAAGATACAACAGTATCTCTGGAGAAATGGCAGATGGAATTCAACCCGGATAAATGTGTAGTGGTACATTTTGGCAGGTCCAATGGAATGAAGGAATATAACATTAAAGGTAAGATTCTTAGTGTGGAAGGTAAGAAGGATTTTGGGGTCCAAATCGGCTTTGCAGGTAGAGGATGTGGTTAAGAAGTTGTATGGTATTCTGGCCTTCGTCAATTGGGGATTTGAGTTTAGAAGTCGGGAGATAATGCTGCAGCTGTATAAAACCCTGGTCAGACCCCACTTGTAGTACTGTGCTCAGTTCTAATTGCCTCATTACAGGAAGGATGTGGAAGCCATTGAAAGCTGCAGAGAAGATTTACAAGGATGTTACCTGGATTGGATGGCATGCCTTATGAGGATAGGTTGAAGAGCTTGATCTTTTCTCCTTGGAGAGACAAAGGATGAGAGGGAACCTGATGGAGGTATATAAGATGTTGAGAGGTACTGAGCAGGTGGATTCTGAGAGGCTTTTTCCCAAGGCTGAAATAGCTGCCACGAGAGTTCACTGGATTAAGATGCTGAGGATAGGTACAGAGGAGATGTTGGGTAAATTTTTCACTGAGGGTGGTGGGTGAGTGGAATCGGCTGCCACTAGTGGTGGTGGAGGCAAATTCCATAGGATCTTTTAGACTTCTGGATGAATACATGGGACTTATTAGGATTGAATGTTATAGGTAAGCCTAGTAGATGGAGATATGATCAGTGCAACTTGTGGGTCGAAGGGCCTGTTTGTGCTGTAGCTTTTCTATGATTCTAACAGGATATAGATTGGAGTCCTGCGCACAAATGCCAGATAGCATTTAATCTGAACAAATGTGATGTGATGCATTTTGGAGGATCAAATTTAGATGCGAGTTATATTGTAAATGACAGAAGCTTTAGGAACATTAAGGTACAGAGGGGTCTGGGTGTGCAGGTCTGCATTTTCCTAACAGTGGCAACGCAAGTGGTCAAGGTGATTAAAGAAGCATATGGCATGCTTGCCTTCATCAGCTGGGGCATTGAGTACAAGAGTTGGGGAAATCACGTTACAGCTATATAAAATCTTGGTTGGGTCACATTCAGAGTATTGCGTGCAGTTCTGGTCACCACACTATCAGAAGATGCGGAAGCTTTGGAGAGTGTGTAAAGAAGGTTCGCAAGCTTATTATCTATGAAGAGAAGTTGAATAAAGTAGGATTGTTTTCACTGGAAAGACAGAGTTGAGGGGAGACCTGATAGACATCTCCAAAATAGAGGCATAAACAGTGTGGATAGTCAAAGCTTTTTTCCAGGATGGGAGTATCAATTACAAGGGAGAAGAGTTCAAGTTGAGAGGGGGAAAATTTAAAGGAGATGTGCAGGGGAAGTTTTTCATGCAGAGTGGTGGGTATCTGGAACATGCTGCCAGAGGAGGTGGTGGATGCAGGCACATTTGCAACATTTGAGGCACCTGATTGGGTAGACATTTTGGTTGGCATGGATCAGTTTGGGCCGAAGGGCTTGTCTCTATACCATTGATTCTATGATTCTACATGAATAGGAAGGGAATAGAGGGATGTGGACTGAATAAGGGCAGAAGGTCTTTTTCTTTAGTTTAATTCCGGCATCATGATTGACAGAAACTTGGAAGGCAAAAGGGTCTGTTCCTGTCCTATACATTTCTTTGTTCTTCTATATTTACTAGAATTTAGAAAAAAGAGAGGATCCCCTTCAAATGTACAAAATTCTGATATGCCTGGTCGAATGGATGCAAGGAATTTGTTTCCTTTGGCTAGATATCTAGAATAAGAGGGTCACAGTTTCAAGATACAGGGTATCCATTTAAGACTAACATGAGAAGAAACTTTTTGTGGAGTTCTCTTAACACAGAATGCCAAGTCACTGAGCATATTTCAGAAAAATAAATCTCCAGATTTAAAAGGCATGAATGATATGGTTAGGATGCAGTAGCATGGCATTGACATTGAACATCAGCCATGACATTAAAAATGACCTACTATTTTCAATTTCTACGTTTCTAACGTTGCAAAAAATGTAGAATTGTAGGATGGTTAAAGCAGAGGGGTCAGAGCTGAATCTCTGAATAAGTCTACTTACCTTTCTTCAAGATAGCTTATCAACATTTAGGTCAAACACCATAATTAGCTAAATTTTCTAGCAGGATAGAACATAGAACATAGAACATAGAACAATACAGCACAGAACAGGCCCTTCGGCCTTCGATGTTGTGCCGACCAAAATAAAAAGCAATGCCCCTCCTAACTAAACCATTCCCTTCTCATCCATATACTTATCAACTAACCTCTTAAACGCCACCAAACTTGGCGCATCTACAACAGCTGCAGGCAGGGCATTCCACTCCCTAATCACTCTTTGAGTAAAGAACCTACCTCTGATATCCGTCCTATAACTCATACCCCTTAATTTAAAGCTGTGTCCCCTCG
Source organism: Sphyrna mokarran (assembly GCA_024679065.1). Taxonomy (NCBI): domain Eukaryota; kingdom Metazoa; phylum Chordata; class Chondrichthyes; order Carcharhiniformes; family Carcharhinidae; genus Sphyrna; species Sphyrna mokarran. The sequence continues at coordinate 55,903,954 of JAGIQG010000015.1, forward strand.
TGCTAGCTTTCTCCATCCTAGGAAAAAGGCTATCACTGTCCACCCTATCTAAACCTCTAATCATCTTATATGTTTCGATAAGGTCCCCTCTTAGCCGCCTCCTTTCTAACGAAAACAACCTCAAATCCCTCAGCCTCTCTTCATAAGACCTGCCCTCCATACCAGGCAACATCCTGGTAAACCTCCTCTGTACCCTCTCCAATGCCTCCACATCTTTCTTATAATGTGGCGACCAGAACTGCACACAATACTCCAAGTGCGGCCGCACTAGAGTTTTGTACAGCTGCAACATGATGCTGCGGCTCCTAAATTCAATCCCCCTACCAATAAAAGCTAAGACTCCATAAGCCTTCTTAACAACTTTATCCACTTGACTGCCTACTTTCAGGGATCTATTGACACATACACCAAGATCCTTCTGTTCCTCAACACTATTAAGAGCCCTACCATTAGCCCTATACTCTACACATTTATTGTTCCTGCCAAAGTGCATTACCTCACACTTTTCCACATTAAACTCCATTTGCCACCTCTCGGCCCAGCTCTGCAACTTGTCCAAGTCACTCTGTGGATATTTATTAACAAATGTTACCAGTTTCTTGGAGAAGTTAGTTGTATGTCTAGATTAATAAATGAATAAATGATTATTAATAATTAATAAATTTAATAATATACAAGAGGTGACAAGTTTGTAGTTATCAGAAACTAAAGTTATTCTAAAGGCAGAATGGGGACATTCTTGTTTTAACTAGTTTTGAAAATGCTGCAGCTTCTGTTATTGTATCTAATGCTCAAGAACAAATTCTCTGCTCATTTCTCCACAACTTGTGGTCCTCTACTTTGCCCTTCAGTTTCTCATAAGACCGTCCCATTTTCCAACTTCAGTGAACAGCATGACTAAGGAACAGAATACAGCAGGTGATCACTCATTGGTGCTTTCACGTTTCCTTCAAAGAAGCACAAATCCTCTTCCTGAATGATTTTCTGCCTACTAACATCTGTTTTTAAGTTTCTCTTTTGCCTTCACAATGAAAATTTTCTGGATCCACTGCTGATCATAGCTTATAACCCTGAGCTTTGGGCAATTCTCAATGGCAGGGATGATCAAATGAACTTGCTACCCATTACTGCTAATTTCATTTAATTTTCTGCTTTTCATTAGGCAGTCAAGTGGATAAAGTTGTTAAGAAGGCATATGGAGTCTTAGCTTTTATTGGTAGGGGGATTGAATTTAGGAGCTGCAGCATCATGTTGCAACTGTACAAAACTCTAGTGCGGCCGCACTTGGAGTATTGTGTGCAGTTCTGGTCCCCACATTATAAGAAAGATGTGGAGGCATTGGAGAGGGTACAGAGGAGGTTTACCAGGATGTTGCCTGGTATGGAGGGCAGGTCCTATGAAGAGAGGTTGAAGGATTTGAGGTTGTTTTCGTTAGAAAGGAGGCGGCTAAGAGGGGATCTTATTGAAGCATATAAGATGATTAGAGGTTTAGATAGGGTGGACAGTGATAGCCTTTTTCCTAGGATGGAGAAAGCTAGCACGAGGGGACACAGCTTTAAATTAAGGGGTATGAGTTATAGGACGGATATCAGAGGTAGGTTCTTTACTCAAAGAGTGATTAGGGAGTGGAATGCCCTGCCTGCAGCTGTTGTAGATGCGCCAAGTTTGGTGGCGTTTAAGAGGTTAATTGATAAGTATATGGAAGAGAAGGGAATGGTTTAGTTTGGAGGGGCATTGCTTTTTATTTTGGTCGGCACAACATCGAAGGCCGAAGGGCCTGTTCTGTGCTGTTATGTTCTATGTTCTATGTTCTATTATTGGTTTACTATCCACTATAGTGGAACAGCCCAGTTACTTGACGAGAAAGTTAGTGATTTCAGATACTTTGTAAAGGAGAGATTTTGTGTTCAGTGACCCAGGCATGCTTAAATGATTTTCCTTGTGGCTATTGAACTAAGGGTTTACTAAACTTTAACACCTGGGGGGAGTGGATTTTACAGCCTGGCTTGGTGAGATGGTAAAATCCCACCTGAGGCCAATGGAGATTTTTGTTCTGCAAGCCAGAACGGGCAAAACAGTAAAGTTGCAGCCCCACTGTCTCGTTAAAAAGACTGAGCTTTCCTCAGCAGCTTTTGTGATACTAAATTGAGGGAAAAAAAGCCACATTTTCTACAGACAAGTCTTTTAGTTCAAATTTTTGTTCTGGTCCTTTCCATAAAATTCCTATGACCTTGTTTCTGATAGAAGAATTTCAAGTACAAAGTCCACCTGAAGTGGAAAATACTTCCTGTCAGTGCTTTACAATGTTAATCATTGAGGCATAAGATTGCACAACAATTTTTAGTCTTGAGAAACTTCGGATTGCTTACTTTTGCAGAACTGGATTCTAGTAAAGAACAAGATGGCAGAGGTATCTCTTGAAGCTTCTGATCTCACTATGAATTCAATCTTATTATGATAATTATTAATTAACGATATTTAGTTCCTGAAGCCAGTGTTTGTGATGGTTGTTTTGTTATCTTTGCACCTATTAAGGAATGCGTTCAGTAGTAGAAGTATTCAGACTGACCTGCCACAGCATGACAAATTCAGAGCTGGAGCTGTCGTTCTAGTCATTCAGACTGCATGAAACCTTCCTTCCCTCCCTCTTGCATCTTTATCTCTCCTTTTTTGTCATCCCCTCCCAGCCATTCACCTCTCCAGTACTCCACACTAATATTGTGACTCAGATATTGTCTTGTCTTTTGTTAACTAGTTTCTTTTCATGGTTACATTTTTTCCAACCCCCAACCCTCAAAAATCTTTTCACAGTCCGATCTTGCTCGCAGGAGGCTGAGCGATGAAGAACCTTGTCAGGACAGCAATGGTCAATCTCAGAGTGCCACGCGGCAGGCCCAGGAAGAGGAGGAAGGGGACGAGGAGGAGCTGACTCTTAAATATGGAGCCAAACATGTAATCATGCTGTTTGTGCCAGTCACCTTATGCATGGTGGTCGTGGTTGCAACTATCAAATCGGTCACTTTTTACACACGGAAAGATGGCCAATTGTAAGTATTTCCTTTTGAGTATTTTATGGAATGTTTTTCTTTTAAACATCTTCTCTCTTTTTTGTTCCTCCTCTTTTGACACATTAAGTTGAATGTGTCAATGGCTATGGAATTTTGTTTCCGTGCGAATTTGGATAAACGGATGTACATCAAGCTGTGAATTTGTGTGTTCAGCCTAGTGTTCTGCATTAAGATGTCCTAGAGCAGGGATTTCCAAATTCCAGCCCACGGGCCACATCCGGATCGGAGTTTGGAGACCACTGTCCTACAGCATGGGACTGGCAATATTAACTTGTTTTACCGAATAAGCCAGATTTAATTAACATCCTAACATAGTATGAACATTTATCAAGTTGCAATCAAGATCAATGTAGCATTTCAAAGGTAGAGAAGTGAAACAGCCATTTAAAGTTCTAGATGTAGGTAAAGTTGAGTTTAATGAAATCAAAGAGACTGTCCACAGTAAACTAGCAATTGAGCAGCTACTAAGGGGAAAATGAAGTTCATAAAACATAGTGTGAAAGAATCAGTTTATATCTCTAACTGACAAGAACTTGCTGGAAAAGGTACACAGGTAAGAGACATGGAAAAAATATAGGAAAGACAAAAATACAATATATAGTGCAGATCCTAATGAATAGAGAATATATTAACAAAAGATGACAATGAGATCTATAAAAAGGAAGAATGAAACACTTATAAACCAAGAAACGGTGAGCAACAGTGCTAAGTGACTCCACAACCAATGAATCAGGTCGAAGCTCTGCAGTCTTGCCACAACCAGTTGTGAATGGTGGTGGACAATTAACTCACTGGAGGAGGAAGTTCCACAAGTATCCACATGCTCAATGGTGAGGGAGTTTGGTACTTCAGGGCAAAAGACAAGGTTGAAGCATTTATTCAGCCAGAGAAGCCAAGTTTCTGGTTCAGATGCTGGAAGTTCCCAGCATCACAGATGCCAGTCTTCAGCCAATTCAATTCACTCCATGTGATAAAGAAATTTGAAGGCACTGGATAGTGCATTGAAGACTGTTTCAAAATTTAGTACACTTAGTGCAAGCTGTTGCAGTACAGCTGCAACACTGCCATCTACCTGACAAATGTGGAAAATTACCCAAGTGTGTCCTGTACACACAAAGCAGCACATATCCAACCTGGCCCATAAGTCAACTCTCAATCATCAATAAATTGAAGGAAGGGTTCATCAATACTGCTGTCATGTGGCCCTTGCTTAGCAATAACTTGCTCACTGATACTCAGTTGGATTCTGCCAGGGTCGCTCAGCTCATTACAGCCTTGACTGAAACAGGAACAAAGGCTGAACTCCAGAAGTGATGTCAGAATGATTGTCTTTGACATCAAGGTAGCACACTGGTTGGAGTCATACCTAGCACAAAGATGGATGGTTGTGCTTGTTGGGGGTCGGTCATCTCAGTTCCAGGACATGACTGCAGTGTTACTCAGTGTAGTGCCTGAAGCCCAACCATCTTCAGATGCTTTATCAGTGATCTTCAATCACTGGGTCAGAGGTTTGCTGATGATTGCAAAATGTTCAGTATCATTTGCCACAATTCAGATATTGAAGCAATCCATATCCAAATGTAACAAGACCTAGACAATATCCAGTCTTGGGCTGACAAGTAACATTTGCACCATTAGGCAATAACCATCTCCAGCGGGAATCCTAACCGGCGCCCCATGACTTTCAATGACATTACCATCACTGAATTCCCACTGTCAACACCTTGGAGGTTCCTGTTGACCAGAAACTCAGCTGGACTAACCATATCAATACTGTGGCTGCAAGTACACGTCAAAGGCTAGGAATCCTGAAGTGAGAAACTCACTACCTGACTCCCTATAACCTGCATACCATCTACAAGGCATAAGACAGGAATACTTTGCATTTGCCTGGATGAGTGCAGCTGCAACAACACTCAAGCTTGATGCCATCTAGGAAAAGGCAGCCTGCTTGGTTGGCACCCCTTTGACAAACTTTCCTGCACCCATGGATACATAGTATGTACCATCTAAGTCATGCACTTTTGGAAGGCTCCTGAAACAGCACCTTCCAATCCCACGATCACTACTATCTAGAAGGACAAGAGCAGCAGACACAGGGCACACCATTACCTGAAAGTTTCAAGTCACTCACCATTCTGATCTGGAAATATATCGCTGTTCCTTATGATCGCTGGGTCAAAATCCTGGAGCTCCCTCCCTAATGGCACAGTTGGTGTACTTATACCTTGGGGAACACAGTAGTTCATGAAGTAGCTCGATCTCACCACTTTCTCGAGAGAAGTTAGAGCAATAAATGCTGGCCTGGCCTGGCCTGGCCTGGCCAGCAGTGACCAGATTCCATGTGTGAATTTTAAGAGAACAGTGAATCATAAGCCACGTGGTCTGGCGTGCTCTTACTGCCTCGTAGCCTCATCTCTTGCTGGTAACCCTGCAATTTTTTTTTCCAGATCATTCCCATTCCTTTTTTGAATGACATGATTAAATCTGCTTCCACCACAATCACTGACAGCACATTCCAGAACCCAGCCACTCATGTTTTATTTTTAAGTATTTTTCTCATGTTGCTATTGCTTTTTTTTGCCAATTGCTGAATTTCACCACTATCTACATCCTGGGGGATTCCATTGAACAAAAATTGAACTGGACCAGTCATTTAAATACTGTGGCTAAAAGAACAAGTCAGAGGCTGCTAATTCTGCAGCGAGTAACTCACCTGACTCCCCAGAATCTATTTACCATCCATAAGGTACAAGTTGGAAGAGTGAGGAAATTTCCTCTGCTTGTATAGATGAGCGCAGCTCCAACAACATAAAGAAGTTTGATACCATCCTGGACAGTGCAGCCCACTTGGTCACCCATCTGCAGACATTCACTGCTTTTACCATTGTGCATTTGCAGCTATATGCAAGATGCATTCAGCAATTCACCAAGGCCTTCAATGCTTTCTCAACTGTGACTGCTACCACCAAAAGAATAAAGGGCAGCAGATACATGGGAACAATCGCCTGAGGTCCCTTCCAAATCATGCACCTTCCTGAGTTGAAATGATATTGCTGTTTTTTCACTATCACTGGATCAACTCCTGGAACTCGTAAGAACACGTAAACAACATAGGACGAGGGTTAGGAGTAGGCCATTTGGCCCTTTGAGCCTGCTCTGCCATTCAGTACGATCATGGCTGATGTTTTTGTGGACTCAATTCTATTTACCCCGCCTGCTCATGATCCTTTATTCCTTTACTGATCAAACATCCATTTATCTTTGCCTTAAACATTCAATGAGAGAGCCTCAGCTACTTCACTGGGCAGGGAATTCCGCAGATTCACAACCTTTTTGGTGAAGAAATTCCTCCTCAACTCAGTCCTAAATCATCTGCTCTTCATTTTGAGCCCTTTTATCCTGGTTTCATATTCCAGTGGAAACAACCTCTCTGCTTCTATCTTTCCTTCAAAGATTCTCTGTCTCCTTCTTCTAAATTCCAATGAGTATAGTCCCAGTCTACTCTGTCTATCTTCATAAGCCAACCCTCTCAACTCTGGAATCAACCTAGTGAATCTCCTCTGCATCCCCTCGATTGCCAGTATATCCTTTCTCAAGTATGGAGACCAAAACTGCACACACTACTCCAGGTATGGCCTCACCAACACCTTATAATAGCTGCAACATAACCTCCCTGCTTTTAAGCTCCATTTGTCTTAGTTACTTGCTGCACCTGCAAACTGACTTTTTGCAATTCATGCACAAGGATACCCCGTGGACCCTCTGTACAGCAGCATTCTGCAATTTTTTATCATTTAAATAATAGTCCTTTTTGCTGTTATTCAATAAAATGGATGACCTCACATTTACCAACATTGTACTCAATCTTCTAGACTCTTGCCCACTCATTCAAACTATTTATATTCTTTTGCAGATATTCAGTATTGTCTACACACTTTTCTCTATCACTCATCTTAGTGTCATCTGTGAATTTTGACACAGTATACTAGGTCCCCAACTCCAAATCATCTATGTAAATTGTAAACACTTGTGGTGCCAGCACTGATCCACTAGTCACTGATCGCCAACTAGCAAAACACCCATTTGCCCTGACTCTCTTCATTTCTGCGAGTTAACCAATCTTCTATCAATGCTAATACATTACCCATAACATCCTGAACCTTTATCTTATGCAGCAGTTTTTTGTGTGGCATTTTATGTGCCTTCTGGAAATCCAGATACACCATATCCATCGGTTCCCCATTGTCTACCATTCTTGTAATGTCCTCAAAGAATTTCACCTAACTAGTTAAACATGACCTGCCTTTCATTAACCTGTGCTGTATCTCCCCACTGGGACGATTTCTGTCCAGATGTGTCACAATTTCTTCCTTGATAGATTCAAGCATTTTCCCCACTACAGAAGTTGAGCTAATACTTACCTTTTGTCTATCTCCTTTTTTTTTTAAATGGTGGTGTCACATTTGCTGTTTTCCAATTTTTTGGAACCGTCCCAGATTCCAGCGAATTTTGGTAAATTGCCATGAGTGCGTTTGCTATTTTCCCCCACCATCTCTTTAGTATCTTGGGATGCATTTCATCAGGCTGGGAGACTTGTCTACCTTTAGCGCCATTAGCTTGCCCAACGCCTCTTCTTTTGTGATAATGATCATTTCTAGGTCCTCACCTGCCATAGCCACCTTGTCGTCAATTTTTGGCGTGTTATTTGTGTCTTCCATTGTGAAGATCAACACAAAATACCTGTTCAATGCCTCAGCCTTTTCCTGTTGTTAAATCTTCCTTCTCATCCCCGAAAGGACCAATGTCTTTTAGCCACTCTTTTTTTATGTTTGTAGAAATCTTTGCTATCTGTTATATTCTGAGCTAGTTTACTCTCATCTACCTTCCTTTATAGCTTTTATTTTGTAGCTTTCTGTTGACCTTTAAGGATTTCACAATCCTCTTGTTTCCTCCTAATTTGTATTCATTTTCTTTCAATTTGATATCTTTATTTCCTTAGATATGCATGGCTGATTATCTCTTTTTATAGTCCTTTCTTATCACTGCTCTATACTTCTGCCGATCACTGAAAAATTGCTTTGAAAGTCCTCCTCTGTTCCTGAATGTCCCACCATAAAGCTTTTGTTCCCAGTCTATCTTAGCCTACTCCTCTTTCTCATTGCAGTCTCCTCTCTTTGAGCACAAGACAATGGTATTGGATTTTACCCTCTCATGCCCCATCTGTATCTTAAATTCAACCATACTGTGATCGCTCCAGGCCAAAAACTGTTCTGAGGAAATCTTATTAAAGATAAGGCAACTAAACATCTTAAATTCTCAGCTAAAGTTTAAAACATAGAACATAGAACATAGAACAATACAGCACAGAACAGGCCCTTCGGCCTTCGATGTTGTGCCGACCAAAATAAAAAGCAATGCCCCTCCTAACTAAACCATTCCCTTCTCATCCATATACTTATCAACTAACCTCTTAAACGCCACCAAACTTGGCGCATCTACAACAGCTGCAGGCAGGGCATTCCACTCCCTAATCACTCTTTGAGTAAAGAACCTACCTCTGATATCCGTCCTATAACTCATACCCCTTAATTTAAAGCTGTGTCCCCTCGTGCTAGCTTTCTCCATCCTAGGAAAAAGGCTATCACTGTCCACCCTATCTAAACCTCTAATCATCTTATATGTTTCAATAAGATCCCCTCTTAGCCGCCTCCTTTCTAACGAAAACAACCTCAAATCCCTCAGCCTCTCTTCATAAGACCTGCCCTCCATACCAGGCAACATCCTGGTAAACCTCCTCTGTACCCTCTCCAATGCCTCCACATCTTTCTTATAATGTGGGGACCAGAACTGCACACAATACTCCAAGTGCGGCCGCACTAGAGTTTTGTACAGCTGCAACATGATGCTGCGGCTCCTAAATTCAATCCCCCTACCAATAAAAGCTAAGACTCCATAAGCCTTCTTAACAACTTTATCCACTTGACTGCCTACTTTCAGGGATCTATTGACACATACACCAAGATCCTTCTGTTCCTCAACACTATTAAGAGCCCTACCATTAGCCCTATACTCTACACATTTATTGTTCCTGCCAAAGTGCATTACCTCACACTTTTCCACATTAAACTCCATTTGCCACCTCTCGGCCCAGCTCTGCAACTTGTCCAAGTCACTGCAACTTGTCCAAGTCACATCAAGTCCAAGTCACAGCTCTGCAACTTGTCCAAGTCACTGATAAAAAACATTTTTTATCAGTGTCATAAGTAGGCTTACATTAACACTGCGATGAGATTACTGCAAAAATCCCCAAGTTCAGTGCCTGTTCAGGTACGCTGGCCATGCTAAATTCTCCCTCAACATACCTGATCACTTTCAGACTGTGGGAGACAACCAGAGCACCTAGAGGAAACTCATGCAGATGTAAGGCGAATGCACAATGACCCAAACCATGAATCAAACCTGGGTCTCTGGCATTGTGAGGCAGCATTGCTAACCATAGTGCCACCTGATCATAGAGCTACAGATGATTCTGTAAAGGATGAGTTATGGCTGACAGAGTAAGGATAATGGAAAGGCACCCTAATTGGCAGGCTGTAATTAGTGACATCCTGCCAAGTCCCTGTATTGGGGCCTTAACTACTTGCTCCCTATTTGTTAACAAATTTTCCACATACACCAAATTTTCTGGTGACAAATATAGACAGCGCGAAAAGGAATACAGGTAGTAGCATGAACTTAGTGAGATATTGATGAGAGTGGACAAAATAGACAAATTAGTTTTACTGTAGACAAATGGACCTAAAAGATGAAACAGAGCATTTTGATGTTACAAACAGATGCAGAAAATAATCAAAGGCTATGGAATACTGGCCTTTGCATTTAGAAGGCTAGTCTAGAAGGGAGGTAGAAGTTATGTTTCAGCTATGTAAAGTCCTGGTTCATCTAAAGCTGAAGTACTCTGAGCAGTACTGGGCATCACACCTAAAGATGTATTGAAAATCTGAACGAGAAACAAAAAACGCTTAATCAAAGCATTTTAGTTTCTGTGAGCAGTGTTTTAGTGTTTCAAATTGATCAGATCAGAACTTCTAATTAACTGCACATCAGAAATTAATTCTGATAAAAGGTAATTGATCTGAAATGGTAAGCGTTTCTCTCTCCGTAGTTGTTGCCTGACCCACCAAGTGCTTCTAACTTTTATGTTATTGGTTCAGTTTTGTCAATTTTGATTATGCACGTTTTGTTTCAGGGCAGCACAGTGGCACAATAGTTAGCATTGTTACCTGACAGTGCCAGGGACCCGGATTTAATTCTGGCTTCTGGTGATGGCCTGTGTAGAGTATGCACATTCTCCCTGAGTCTGAGTGCTCCAGTTTCCTCCCACAATCCAAAGAAGTGCAGGTTAGGTGGATTGACTATGCTAAATTGCCCCTTAGTATAAGACGATTAACAATTAATTATTTGGTAATGGAGAAAGGGCCTGGGTGGGATTGAACATAGAACATAGAACATTACAGCGCAGTACAGGCCCTTCGGCCCTCGATGTTGCACCGGCCAGTGGACCCTCTAACCTAAACTATTCCAATATTATCCATGTGCCTATCCACCGAACATTTGAATGCCCCCAAAGTAGGCGAGTCCACAACTGCTGCAGGCAGGGCATTCCATGCCCTCACCACCCTCTGTGTAAAGAACCTGCCTCTGACATCCGTCCTATAACTACCACCTCTTAATTTAAAGTTATGTCCCCTCGTGTTGGTCATCACCATCCGAGAAAAAAGGCTCTCACTATCCACCCTATCCAATCCTTTGATCATCTTATACGCCTCAATTAGGTCACCGTGTAACCTTCTTCTCTCTAATGAAAATAACCTCAGGTCCCTCAGCCTTTCCTCATAAGGCCTTCCCACCATACCAGGCAACATCCTGGTAAACCTCCTCTGCACCCTTTCCAATGCTTCCACATTGGATTGTTATCGGTTCAGGCTCAGAGGGCTAAATGGCCTCAGAATCCTGCCATGCAGACAGAATATCATCTGCTCCTTTTCTCCCATTGCTTTTCTATGAAAGTTCTATTTGGTGGCAGCAAAGGCTTTTTACTCCTATGTTAGGAATAAAAGGGTGGTTAGAGGAAAAATCTGACCTCTTAGGGACAGAGGAGGGGAACTGTGCTTTGAGCCCGAGGGAATGGCGGAGATTCTGAATGAATACTTTGCGTCGGTATTCATAAAGGAGAGGGGCTTGTTGCCCAGTCCTGTCTCTGAGGGAGCTGTAGACCAGTTGAGGGAAATATCCATACCGAGGGAGGAAGTATTAGAGCTTCGAGGTAGCATTAAAATTGATAAATCTCCAGGGCCTGATGGCATTTATCCCAGGCTGCTTAGGGAGTTGAGATGAAACTGCTGGGCCTCTGACGCAAATCTTTGTCTCTTTGGACACAGGTGAGGTACCAGAGGACTGGAGAATAGCTAATGTTGTACTGTTGTTTAAAAAGGGTAGTAGGGGAGAACCCTGGAAATTATAGGCCGGTGAGTTTGACGTCAGTGGTAGGGAAGCTGTTGGAGGGGATTCTTAGAGATAGGATGTATAGGCACTTGGAGCATTGCGATCTGATTAGGGATACGGAGCATGGCTTTGTTAAGGGGAGGTCGTGTTTTAAGAATCTGGTAGAATTTTTTGAGGAGGTGACGAAAACAGTGGACGAAAGGCGAGCTGTTGATGTCGTCTGTATGGATTTCAGTAAGGTGTTTGACAAAGTCCCTCACGGGAGGTTAGTTGATAAGGTCAAGGCTCATGGGATACAAGGACAGGTAGCTAATTGGATAAGTAACTGGCTGAGTAATAGGAGACAGAGTAATAGTGGAAGGGTGTTTTTCTAGCTGGAGTTCGGTCACAAGTGGTGTGCTGCAGGATTTGGTACTGGGACCTCTTTTATTTGTAATATACATAAATGACTTGGAAGAGGGAGTAAGTGGAGTGATCAGCAAGTTTGCAGACAATACAAAGATGGCTGGACTTGCGGATAGTGAGGAGCATTGTCAGGCGATGCAGCAGGACATAGATAGGCTGGCAGCTTGGGCAGACAGATGGCAGATGGAATTCAATCCTGATAAATGTGAGGTGATGCATTTTGGGAGAAAGAATGTAGGGGGAAGGTATATGATAAAGGATAGACCTATTAAGAGTATAGAAACACAGAGGGACCTGGGGGTGCAGGTGAACAAGTCTCTGAAGGTGGCAGAGCAAGTGGAGAGGGTTGTGAAGAAAGCATATAGTACGTTAGCATTTATAGGAAGGGGTATAGAGTACAAGAGCTGGCCTTTAATGTTGCAGTTGTATAAAACATTGATTAGACCTCATTTGGAATACTGCGTCCAGTTCTGGTCGCCCTACTACTGGAAGGATGTGGAGACTCTGGAGAGAGTGCAGAGGAGGTTTACCAGGATGCTGCTTGGTATGGAAGGTCTGAGTTATGAGGAGAGATTAGGCAAATTGGGACTGTTTTCCTTAGAAAGACGTAGACTTAGAGGAGATCTAATAGAGGTGGACAAGATTATGAAGGGGATAGATAGAGTAAACAGGGTTAAGCTTTTTCCTAGGATGGACTCAAATAGCATGAGGGGTCACGGGCTTAGGGTGAGGGGGGTAAGGTATAATTTGGATGCTAGAGGGAGTTTTTTTCACAGAGGGTGGTGGGGGTATGGAATGTACTGCCAAGTAGTGGTGGAGGCAGGCACTCAGGAGTTATTTAAGAAATACTTAAATGGGCACATGAACAGAATGGGAATGGAGGGGTATAGAAAACTGATTTAAAATAGGGATCATGAGCCTTGGGAGTCCCTGTGAAATGTGTAAATAGATGATATTGATGTACTTGTTTTTATCCTACAGCTGCTTTAGTCCACCTTGTCTAACAAAGGGCATACACGCGATGGGTCATGAGAGGGCTGCTCTTGGATTTTTCGAGAGTATCCTAGTGCTTCACGTCGTTAGTGTACGCTTGACCTGGACCATTTGATGGGCAACACGACAGCTTAGTGACTATCGCTGTGCTGTGCAGATACATGGATTTGGGCCTGTGTCTGTGGGAGTTTGTGCATTCTCCCTGTGCTTGCGTGGGTTTTCTCTGGATGCTCCGGTTTCCTTCCACATCCCAAAAATGTGCTCTTAGGTTAATTGGCAAAACAAATTCTCCCTAAATTGTCTCAAATTTGGCTTTTAATCCATAGATCTGTAAACATGGACAGGGATCACGGGTCGAGGTGGGAACATCGGGATGGCGGCGCGGGCTCATTGGGATGAAGGGCCTGGTTCTGTGCTGTTTTGTTCTTAGTTCTTCTTCTTTGTTCTTTGTTCAAAGTCTAGTGTTTAGTTGCACAGCTGGAAGCTACATACACCTTTATAGTCACATGTTTGATGGAAAACTTAGTGCAAGTTATTTTCCTCAATTATTATGATCTGTAATGTAATAAAATGCCCAAAGATACTTTATGGGTTTATCATCAATCAAGATTTGCTATAATAGAAGCAAAATACTGCAGATACTGGAAATCTGAAGTAAAAACAAAATGATGGATAAACACAGCAGGTCTGGCAGTATCTGTGGAGAGAGAAACTGTTACTGTTTCAGATCTAAAATGATTTATTGCTAAAATGCAATGTAAAGAGGTTTTAGAAATCAAAAGTGCTGGAAATACTCAGGACAGCATCTATGGAAAGAGAAACAGTTAATGTTTCAGGCTGTAGCCTTTCATCAAAGATCAATTTTGAGAACAGTCTTAAAGGAGGAAGAAGTATAAAGAGAAATTGTGGAACTTTGCTTTGGAGATTGTAGATGACAAAGCTGGAACAGAGGGAGATACACCTGGCTAGAACTAAAAGTCAGTGGAGATCCTGGAGGGTTGAGAGCTGGTGGAGATTAGAGTTTGCAAGGAGGTGAGGCCATGGTAGGATTTGAACACTGGGATGAGAATTTTAGTATTAGTCAAGTCCAAGGACTGCACAAATGAATGATGAGTGAACAGGGCTTGGTGTCAGTTAGGATGCAGCAGCAAAGATTAGATATGCCTAAGTTTATGGTCAAGGGAGCAGTAACCTATTTTTAACTAAAAGATGAGATCTTTGAGCACTTTCTCCAATCTGCATACATCTTATCTTTGAATCTCCACATTTTGTTTTGGTATTTACTGACATAAAACAGCTCATCAAATTGAGGCTCTTTGACAGGTGAAGAAATCTGGATCTAACTGAATTGCAAATCTTAAATCTGATGTCAAAATTCACAGGTCAATCACCATCTTTCCAAAAAAAGGGAAAACCAGTAAGTGTTTTGGAAACCAAGGGAGATTGTTGAACACCAGACATTTCGGGCTGAGTAGTAGTAAAATGGTTGAATGACTTGCCAATAGAGCAAAGAATACTAGAACCATAGCATACTGCAGCACAGAAACAGGTCCTTCGGACATTCTTGGCTGTGCCAAATCATTTTTCTGCCTAATCCCACTGACCTGCACCTGCAGCATATCCCTCCACACCCCTCTCATCCCACGTAGCTGTCCAAGTTTTTCATAAATATAAAACCATAGAACACTACAGCACAGAAACAGGCCCATTGGCTCTGCTTAGCTGTGCCGAATCATTTTTCTGCCTAGTCTCAGTGACCTGTACAGGAACAGGCCCTTCGGCCTTCTAAGCCTGCACTGATCCCGTTTTACCTCTCTAACCAACCATTTATCCCTCTATTCCACATTTGTTCACTTGCCTATCAAGATAAATCTTAAATGTAGCTAACAAACTACCTCATTTGGCAGTGCGTTCCAAGCACCCACCACCCTCTGTGTAGAAAAAAAAACTTCTCTCGCACATCTCCACTAAATCTTTTCCCCTTATCTTGAATTTACGCCCCCTTGTAATTATCAGTGCTGCCCTGGGGAAAAAGTTTCCAACTGCTCACCCTATTAACAGGTCATCCATTAGTCTCTGTCTTCCCAGGGAGAACAATCCCAGTTTATTTAATCTCTCCTCATTGCTAATACCCTCCATACTAGGTAACATCCTGATAAATCTTTTCTGCACTCTGTAAAGCTTCCACATCCTTCTGGTAGTGTGGTGACCAGAATTGGACACAGTATTCCAGATGTGACATAACCAACTTTTTATACAACTGTAATTTGCCAACTTCTATATTCAGTGCCCCGTCTGATGGAGGCGAGCATGCCATATGCTTTCTTCACCACTTTTTCTACCTGTGCTGTCACTTTTAAAGATCTATGGATCTGTACGCCCAGACCTACGTTTACACTCCTGATTGTTCTGCCATTTATTTTATAGCTCCCATCTGAATTGATGTATCAAAATGCATTACCTTGCTCTGAATTAAATTCCATCTGCCATTTCTCAGCCCAGTTTTCCAACCTATCTATATTCTGTATTCTTTGATAATCTCTATCACTATCCGCAGCTCCACCAATCATTCTCAAACTTGCTGTTGAGACCAGCTATATTTTCTTTCAAGTCATTTAGGTCCCAGCAGTGATCCTTGCGGAGCACCATTAGTTACAGACCTCTATTTGGAAAAAAACACTCTTCTACTGTACTGTCTTCTATGGCCAAGCCAGTTTTGAATCCATCTAGCTAATGCACTCCTGATCTCGAGATATAATCTTTTGCACCAGCCTGCCACGAGGGGACCTTGAATGCCTTACTAAAGTCCATGTAAACAACATCCACAGCCCTTCCCTCGTCAATCATTTTTGTCACCTCAAAAAATTCAAATTAGTGAGACATGACTTCCCATATCCAAAACCATGCTGTCTGTCGCTAACAAGACCACTCAGTTCCAAATGTGTATACACCCTATTCCTATTCGATCTAAGAATCGTCTCCAATAGTTTCCCTATCACTGACACCAAGCTCATTGGTCTGTAACTACCTAGGTTATCCTTGCTACCCTTCTTAAATAATGGGATGACATTGGCTATCCTCCAATTCTCTGGGACCTCATCAGTGACCAACAACGAAACAAAGATTTCTGTCAGAAGCCCAGCAACTTCATCTCTTGTCTTCTTCAGTAATCTGGGATAGATGTCATCTAGTCCTGGGGATTTGTTTACTTTAATCTGTTTTAATTCACCTCACACTTCCTCCCTTGTAATGACAACTTGCTCTAAAGGGTTTTCGCACCCCCCAAGATGCCATCAATCGACATGTCCCTCCTTTGTGAATACCATTGCAAAGCACTCATTAAGGATTTCACCCACTTTCTTTTGTTCTACTCATAATTTTCCTCCTTTGTCCTTAAATGGACCAACTCTTTCTCTAGCTACCTTCTTGTTTCTAATATATGTATAAAATGCCTTCGGAATTTCCTTAATCATTTCTGCCAAGGACATTTCATGACTCCTTCTTGCCCTCCTAAGTCCCTGTTGGAGCTCTCTTCTATTTGCCCTGAATTCTTCAAATATTTCATCTGTTTTTAATTGCTTAGACCTCATGTACGCATCCTTTTTCTTTTTGACTAGACTCAGTTTTCCTGGTCATCCACAGTTCCTGAATTCTGCTTTTCCTGTCCTTTTTCATAGGTAAGAACTCAGTAAGAATTTAGCAACACCAATTATTAATCCAACCGATTTATTTGATAGTAAAAAAGCGAGCTTTCAACACTCCCGTGTCTTCATCAGGCAAGTGCAGTGTTCATCTGCTCCTAATGTGGATTTACCCTCAAACAGCGTCTCCCAAATAACAGCCTCCAAATCCAGTCTAATCTGATTGTAGTTAGCCTTCTCCCTATTTAGCACCTTAACCCTCGGACAACGCTCGGAATTGTGGTCACTTTTTATCACCTGATCCTCCAATGCAACTTTGACCTGGTCGGGCTCATTCCCTAGTACTAGGTCCAGTAAAGCCCCTCTTTAGTCAGACCAACCACATATTGTTGCAAAAAGCCTTCCTGGACGCATTTAACAAATTCCTCATCGTCTGGACTGTTAGCCCTGAGGGATTTCTAATTAAAATGAGGAAAATTAAACTCTCCCACTACAACAACCCTATTATTTCTACATCTTTCTAGAATCTATTACTTATCTGTTCCTCAACTTCTTATGGGCTGTTGGGAAGCCTGCAGTACATCTCTGTTATAGTGACTGCCTCCTTTCTACCCACTGTGTCTCATTATGTGACTTTTCAGAGGTGTTCTTCGTCTGTATAGCTGTAGTATGTTCCCTACCCAGTGTTGCAACTCCCTCGCCTTTTTACCTTCTCCCTCTGTCTTGCCTAAAACATTTATATTCTGAAATATTTAGCTGCCAGTCCTGTCCCTCTTTTAACCAAGTCCTATGTTATTGCAACTGCATCCAAGTTCTGTGCAAGAAGCAAGGCTCTGAGTTTCTGTTTTACCTGTTATGTTCCTTGCATCGAAACAGAAGAGCTTCAGACCTCAGGGCCCACTGAGTTTGTCTCTCTCTCTCCACACACACACACACACACACACACACACACACACACACACACACACACACACACACACACACACCTTCTCTTCCTCTTAGCTAGCTTGGCCTTGGTTCCATACTCATCCCCATTCCCTATGCTTGCTGGCCTACTGTGATGATTCCCATCCTCCTGCCCCATTAGTTTAAACCCACCCAAACCTTACTGGCAAACCTCCCAGCCAGAATATTGGTGTCCTTCCAGTTCAGGTGTAACCTGTACTGCTGGTACAGGCCTTTCTTTCCCTGGGAGACACCCCAGTGATCCAGGAAACTGAACCCTCCCTCCTGCACCAGTTCCTTAGCTGCATGTTCAGTTGTACTATCTCCTTAGTCCTAGCCTCACTTGCATGTGGCACAGAGAGTAATCATGAGATTGCTATCCTAAAGGTCCTGCTTTTCAATCTTCAGCCTATCATTTTATAAATGATCTGGATGAGGGTATTGAAGGATGGATTAGTAAATTTGCAGATGACACTAAAGTCGGTGGAGTGGTAGATAGTGAAGAGGGGTGTTATAGTTTGCAGAGAGACTTGGACAAGTTGCAGAGCTGGGCCGAGAGGTGGCAAATGGAGTTTAATGTGGAAAAGTGTGAGGTAATTCACTTTGGCAGGAATAACAAATGTGTAGAGTATAGGGCTAATGGTAGGACTCTTAATAGTGTTGATGAACAGAGGGATCTTGGTGTATATGTGCATAGATCCCTGAAAGTTGGCAATCAAGTCGATAAGGTTGTTAAGAAGGCATACGGAGTCTTAGCTTTTATTGGTAGGGGGATTGAATTTCGGAGCCGCAACGTCATGTTGCAACTGTACAAAACTCTAGTGCGGCCGCACTTGGAGTATTGTGTACAGTTCTGGTCCCCACATTATAAGAAAGATGTGGAGGCATTGGAGAGGGTACAGAGGAGGTTTACCAGGATGTTGCCTGGTATGGAGGGCAGGTCTTATGAAGAGAGGCTGAGGGATTTGAGGTTGTTTTCGTTAGAAAGAAGGCGGCTAAGAGGAGACCTTATTGAAACATATAAGATGATTAGAGGTTTAGATAGGGTGGACAGTGATAGCCTTTTTCCTAGGATGGAGAAAGCTAGCACGAGGGGACATAGCTTTAAATTAAGGGGTGGTAGTTATAGGACGGATGTCAGAGGTAGGTTCTTTACCCAGAGGGTGGTAAGGATATGGAATGCCCTGCCTGCTGCAGTTGTAGATGCGCCAAGTTTGGTGGCGTTTAAGAGGTTAGTAGATAAGTTTATGGATGAAAAGGGAATGGTTTAGGTTAGAGGGTCATTGCTTTTTGTTAATTGGTCAGCGCAACATCGAAGGCCGAAGGCCTGTTCTGCAATGTAATGTTCTCTGTTCTAACTCTAAATTGCTATTACAATACCTCCCTACACATAGAAAAACAAAGAAAATGTAGGAAAAAAAACTGTAGTACAATACAGGCTGTTTGGTCCACAAAGTTGTGCTAAACATGTTCCTACCTTAGAGATTACTAGGCTTACCTATCTTACTATCCTACTAAGTTCCATATACTTATCTAAAAATCTCTTAAAAGACCTTATCAAATCCGCTTCCACCACCATTGTTGGCAGCCCATTCCACGCATCCCCCATTCTCTGAGTGACAAACTTATCCCTGACATCTCTGTACCTACTCCCCAGCACCTTTAAACCCGTGTCTTTTTTTTTGGAATCATTTCAGCCCTGGGAAAAAGCCTCTGACTATCCACTTGATTAATATCTCTCAACATCTTATACACCTCTAGTACATCATCCCTCATTCTTCTCTCCAAGGAGAAAAGGCTGAGCTCCCTCAACCTATCCTCATAAGGCATGCTCCCCAATCCAGGCGACATCCTTGTAAATTTCCTCTGCACCCTTTCTATGGCTTTCACATCCTTCCAGTAGTGAGGTGGCCAGAATTGAGCACAGTACTCCAAGTGAGGTCTGATCAGGGTCCTGTATCGCTGCAACATTATCTCTCAACTCCTAAACTCAATTCCTTGATTGATGAAGGCCAGTACACTGCATGTCTTCTTAACTACAGCTTCAACCTATGCAGCTGCTTTGAGTGTCCTATGAACTCCTAATCTTCCACACTGCCAAGAGTCCTACCATTAATATTATATTCTACCATTCTATTTGACCTGCCAGAATGAACCACTTCACACTTGTCTGTGTTGAACTCCATTTGCCACTTCTCCACCCAGTCTTGCATCCTACCATTGTCTCACTGCAACTTCTGACATCCTTCCACACTATTCACAACATCTCCAACCTTTGTGTCATCAACAAACTTTCTAACACATCCCTCCACTTCCTCATCCAGATCATTTATAAAAATCAAAGTAAGGGTCCCAGAACAGATCCCTGGGGCACTCCACTGGTGACCGACCCCCATGCAGAATATGACCCACCTATAACCACTCCTTCTGTGGGCAAGCCAGTTCTGGATCCACAAAACAATGTCCCCTTGGATCCTATGCCTCCTCACTTCCTCAATAAGCCTTGCAAGGAGCACCTTATCAAATGCCTTGCTGAAGTTCATATGTACTATATCTATTGCTTTTCCT
Organism: Sphyrna mokarran; assembly: GCA_024679065.1. Classification (NCBI taxonomy): domain Eukaryota; kingdom Metazoa; phylum Chordata; class Chondrichthyes; order Carcharhiniformes; family Carcharhinidae; genus Sphyrna; species Sphyrna mokarran. The sequence continues at coordinate 55,924,082 of JAGIQG010000015.1, forward strand.
TCATTAATGTATTTGGTCATATCTTCAAAAAATTCAATCGGGCTGGTAAGGCATGATCTGCCTTTGACAAAGCCAAAGTATTCTTAATCATATTATACCTCTCCAAATATTCATAAATCCTGCCTCTCAGGATCTTCATTAACTTACCAACCACTGAGGTTAGACTTACTGATGTATAATTTCCAGGGCTGTATCTACTCCCTTTGCTTTGAATAAAGGAACAACTGCAATCGTCCTATTCTCCAGAATCTCTGGTGGAGAAGTGGCAAATGGGGTTCAACCCAGACAAGTGTGAAGTGGTTCATTCTGGCAGGTCAAATAGAATGGTAGAATATAATATTAATGGTAGGACTCTTGGCAGTGTGGAAGATCAGGAGGATCATAGGAGTTCATAGGACACTCAAAGCAGCTGCATAGGTTGAAGCTGTAGTTAAGAAGACATGCGGTGTACTGGCCTTCATCAATCAAGGAATTGAGTTTAGGAGTTGAGAGATAATGTTGCAGCTATACAGGACCATTTGCAATCTTGATGATGCAAAGATCATTGCCACAGACTCAGCAAACTCCTCCCTTACTTCCCACAAGCTTGGGGTACATCCCATCCAGTCCCAGTGACTTATGTAACTTAATGCTCTTTAAAAGTTCCAACACATCCTCTTCCTTAATATCTACAGGCTCAAGCTTTTTAATCCGCTGCAAGTCTGCTCTACAACCACCAAAATCCTTTTCCATAGTGAATGCTGAAGTAAAGTATTCATTAACTACAAAGAACAAAGTACCTCTGCTATTTCTTCTGGTTCCATATAAACTTTTTCACAGTTACACTCTAAGTCTTATCGTCTTGCTCTTCACTACTTGTAGAATGCCTTGAGGTTTTCCTTAATCCCATTCAGGGCTTCCCATCACCCCTTCTGGCTCTCCTAATTTCCTTCTTAAGATCCTTCCTATAGCTGTATATTCTTCTAGATCTCTAATATTACCTAACACTCTGAACCTTTTGGAAGTTTTTCTTTCTTGACTAGTTTTATTATAGCCTTTTTACATCATGGTTCCTGTAATCTACCATAACTTTCCTGCCCCATTGGAACGTTGCTATGTAGAACTCCGGACAAATATTCCCTGAAAATTTGCCATATTTCTTCTGTACGTTTTCCTAATCTTTACAATTTTCTACCTGATAGCCTCATAATTCCTCTTACTCCAATTAAATACTTTTCTAACTTGTCTGAACTTATTCCTCTCGATGCTATTGTAAAGGAGATAAAATTATGATCACTATCTCCAAAATACTCTCCCATTGAGCGATCTGACACCTGACCAGGTTCATTTCCCAATACCAAATCAAGTACAGCATCTCCTCTTGTAGGCTTATCCACACAGTTAATAAACCCTCCTGAACATATCTAACAAACTCCTCCCCATCTAAACTTCTTACCCTAGGGAGATTCCAATCAATATTTGGGAAATTAAAATCTCCCACCACGACAACTCTTGTTGTTGTTGTTGTTGTTACACCTTTCCAGGATCTGTTTCCCTATATGCTCCTCAACATCCCTGTTACTATTGGGCGGCCTATAGAAAAACACTAAGTAAATTTATTGACCACCCCTCCCCGCTTCCTGTTCCTAACCTCCACCCACAGAGATTCCATAGACAATCCCTCAGTGACATCCATCTTTTATGCAGCCATGACATTATCTCTGATCAACAGTGCCACTCCCCCACCTCTTTTGTGTCTCTCTCCGTCTCTTCTGAAGCATCTGAAACCCAGCATTTGAAGTATCCAGTCCTGTCCCTGAGTCATCCAAGTCTCTGTAATGGCCACCACATCACATTTCCAAGTAGTGATTCGTGCTCTATGCTCATCCATTTTGTTCACAACACTCATTGCGTTAAAATAGACACATCTCAAACCATCGGTCTGAGCACTCTCCTTTTCTATCACCTGCCTATACTCCCTCTCTCACTGTGAGGAAACCTCCCCTCTCTCCCAGTCACTTCAATTTGATTCCCACCTTCAACCTTTCTAATTTAAACTTCCCCTAGTAGCCTTAACAAACCTCCCCGCCAGCGTGAAGGGGCTGGAATTTACCCCGGTTAAATATTAAGAAGATTTGGTCGCACAAGCTCTGATCCCTCATCACTGCTTCCATGTTCAGTACCATTTGCAATCCTGAAATGTTGAAGCAGTCCATATCAACATGCAGCAAGACCTGGATAACATTCAGGCTTGGGCTGATGAGGGGCAAGCAAAATTCATATCATGCAAATACTGGACAATTACCATCTCCCAACAGGATAGAAAATTAGACATCTTCTCTTGACGTTCAATGACATTATCATTGCTAAATACCCCACTGTGCAGGAAATGTCTCCAGCTGCAATTACTCAAAATCCACAATGCAGAACTAGAGCTGCAACTGGACTCACTGTGAAGCATTTGCAAGGATGAGATAGAAACATAGAAGCTAGAACAGGGTTGGGCCATTTGAGTGTTCAAGCTTGCTCTGGCATTCAATTTGATCTCAATGCATGTTCTCGTTTTCTTCCTTTTGATAAGCAGAAGGATCTGGGTGTATAGGTACACAGGTCATGAAGTGGCAATGCAGGTGGGAAATGTAGTCAAGAACGCATACTGCATGCTTACATTCATTGGTTGGGGCATTGAGTTTAAAAATTGGCAAGTCATATTGCAGCTTTATAGGCCTTTGTAGTTAGGCTGCGCTTGGAATATAATATTCAATTCCAGAAAGATGTAGAACATAGAATATTACAGCACAGAACAGGCCCTTCGGCCCTCAATGTTGCGCCAACCAATTGAGAAAAAGCAATGACCCTCTAACCTAAACCATTCCCTTTTCATCCGTAAACCTATCCACTGACCACTTAAACGCCCCCAAACTTGGCGCATCTACAACTGCTGCAGGCAGGGCATTCCGTACCCTTACCACCCTCTGGGTAAAGAACCTACCTCTGACATCCGTCCTATAACTACCACCCCTTAATCTAAAGCTATGTCCCCTCGTGCTAGCTTTCTCCATCCGAGGAAAAAGGCTATCACTGACTACCCTGTCTAATCCTCTGATCATCTTATATGCCTCAATAAGGTCTCCTCTTAGCCACTTTCTTTCTAATGAAAACAACCTTAAATCCCTCAGCCTCTCCTCAGAAGACCTTCCCTCCATACCAGGCAACATCCTGGTAAACCTCTGCACCCTCTCCAATGTCTCCACATCTTTCTTATAATATGGCGACCAGAACTGTACACAATACTCCAAGTGCAGCCGCACCAGCGTTTTGTACAGTTGCAACATGACGTTGTGTCTCCGAAATTCAATCCCCCTACCAATAAAAGCTAAGACTCCGTATGCCTTCTTAACAACCTTATGACTTGATTGCCAACTTTCAGGGATCTATGCACATATACACCTAGATCCCTCTGTTCTTCAACACTATTAAGAGTCCTACCATTAGCCCTATACTCAATACATTTGTTATTTCTGCCAAAGTGAATTACCTCTCACTTTTCCGCATTAAACTCCATTTGCCACACCTTGGCCCAGCTCTGCAACTTGTCCAAGTCTCTCTGCAAACTATAACACCCCTCTTCGCTATCTACCACTCCTCCAACTTTGGTGTCATCAGCAAATTTAGTAATCCATCCTTCTATACCCTCATCCAGATCATTTATAAAAATTACAAACAGCAGAGCCCCAAAACAGATCCCTGAGGTACACCACTTGTAACCAAACTCCATGATGAATAATTCCCATCAACCACCACCCTCTGTGTAGAGGCTTTGGAGAGGGTACAGAAAAAATTTACCAGGTTGGTGCCTCATATGAAGAGCATTAGTTATGAGACGAGGTTGGAAAAACGTGGTTTGTTCTCACTGGAGCAAAGGAATTTGAGGAGTGACTTGATAGAAGTCTACAAGATAATGAGAGGCATGGGCAGAGTGAATAGTCAGAAGCTTTTTCTCAGGGTGGAAGAGTTTAAGTTATGAGGGGCAAGGTTTAAAGGAGATGTATGAGGCAAGCTTTTTACGCAGAGGGTGCGGGATGCCTGAAACTCGCTGCCAGGGGAGCTGGTGGAAGCAAATATGATAGTGACTTTTAAGGAGCGAATTATCAAATACATGAATACTATGGCCATAGAGGAATAAAGCCCATGGAAGGGTAGGAGATTTTAGTTCAGTCTTTGTTCATTTTCTTTGAACGTATTCAAGAAGTAGATAAGATTTTAAAAAAGATTTAAATGTTATCAAAGGGTATGGGAACAAAGAATGAAGAAATTTACAGCACAGGAACAGAGCCTTCGGCCCTCCAGGCATGCACCGACCGTGCTCCCTGACTGATCCCCTAACCCCCAGGGATCATATCCCTCCATTCCCATCCTATTTGGACAGTGATAGCCTTTTTCCTAGGATGGAAAAAGCTAGCACGAGGGGACACAACTTTAAATTAAGGGGTATGAGTTATAGGACGGATATCAGAGGTAGGTTCTTTACTCAAAGAGTGATTTGGGAGTGGAATGCCTTGCCTGCAGCTGTTGTAGATGTGCCAAGTTTGGTGGCGTTTAAGAGGTTAGTTGATAAGTATATGGAAGAGAAGGGAATGGTTTAGTTAGGAGGGGCATTGCTTTTTATTTTGGTCGGCACAACATCGAAGGCCGAAGGGCCTGTTCTGTGCTGTATTGTTCTATGTTCTATGTTCTATTTATGTACTTGCCAAGAAGCCATCTCAAAAGTCATTATCATATATGCTTTCACTACCTCCCCCAGCAGCGAGTTCCAGGCACCCATTACCCTTTGTTAAAAAAACTTGTCTCATTCATCTCCTTTAAACCTTGCCACTTAGAAATTGACTCTTAAGGTGCCCCTTAGGCATCTTAAACCTATGCCCCTAGAAATTGACTCTTCTACCCTGGGGAGAAAACTTCTGACTGTCCATATTCCTCATAACCTTGTAGATGACTGTCAGAAAATTCAGTAACTGGTCTTTGTCTTTTGTGGTAAAGAATTCCATAGGTTCAGTACTTTACAAGTAAAGAAATATTTCCTCATCTCCATTCTAAATGGTCTGCCCCATATTATAAGATCGTGTCATCCTGGTTCAACAGTCCCCAACCGGGAAAAACATCTCCCTGCAACGAGTCTGTCCAGCCCTGTTAGAATTTTAAATCCAATCTTTTATCCTTCTGAATTCCAGTGACTACAGGCCCAGTTGAATCAATCCCTCTTCACAAGACAATCCTGCAAACCCTAGTTTCAGCTTAATGAACCTCTGCTGCATTCCCTTTATGGCAAGTATATTCTTCCTTGAGTAGGGAAACCAAAACTGTGCAATACTTCAGGTGTGTCTCATCGAGGCTTTGTATAATGATACTTTAAATTTGAATCCTCTTGCAATGAAGGCCAATGTGTCATTTGCCTTCCTAATTGTTTGCTGCACCTGCCTCTTCACTTGCATTGACTGATGATGGATTGGGAAGTGTTGATGTACCACTGGGACCTGAATGTCCTTGTACACCAGTTGGTCTTTGCCACAAGCAGACTCGAGTACAGGAGGAAGGATATCTTGATGCAGCTGTACAGAGCCATAATGAGACCACTCTCGGAGTATTGTGTCCAGTTTTGATCTCTACTTGAAGAAAAAAATGTACTTGCCATAGAGAGAGATTTCAATGAAAGTTCATCAGGTGGATTCCTGGGTTAAACATAGAACATTACAGCGCAGTACAGGCCCTTCGGCCCTCGATGTTGTGCTGACCAATGTAACCAATTTTATGACCCTCTAACCTAAACTATTCCAATGCTATCCACTGACCATTTGAACACCCTTAAACTTGACAAGTCCACAACTGCTGCAGGCAGGGCATTCCACGCCCTTACTACCCTCTGAGTAAAAAATCCACCTCTAACATCTGTCCTATAACTATCATCCCTTAACTTAAAGCTTTGTCCCCTCGTGTTATCCATCTCCATCCAAGGAAAAAGGCTCTCACTATCCACCCTATCTAACCCTCTGATCATCTTATATGTCTCAATTAAGTCACCTCTTAGCCGCCTTCTCTCCAATGAAAATAACTTCAAGTCCCTTAGCCTTTCCACATAAGACCTACCCATCATACCAGGCAACATCCTGGTAAACCTCCTCTGCACCCTTTCCACTGCCTAGACATCTTTCTTATAATGTGGCGACCAAAACTGTACACAATACTCCAAGTGCGGCTGCACCAGAGTTTTGTACAGTTGCAATATGACATCTCGGCTCTGAAATTCAATCCCTCCAGCAATAAATGCTAACACACTATACGCCTTCTTGACAACCTTATCAATTGAGTACCAACTTTCAGGGATCTATGCACCTGTACACCGAGATCAAACCAAGATGGTTTGAAATGCGTATACTTTAATGCAAGGAGTATTCGCATAAGGGGGAGGAACTTGCAGCTTGGACCAGTACCTGGAACTTCGATGTTGTGGCCATTTCAGAGACTTGGGTAGAGCAGGGACAGGAATGGATGTTGCAGGTTCCGGGGTACAAATGCTTTAGTCGGAGTAGAGAAGGAGGTAGAAAGGGGGGAGGAGTGGCATTATTGGTCAAAGACTGTATCACGGTGATAGAAAAGAAGTTTGATGAGGACTTGTCTGTTGAGGTAGAATGGGCTGAGATTAGAAACAGGAGAGGAGAGGTCACCCTGTTGGGAGTCTTTTACAGACCTCCTAATAGTTCTAGAGAGGTTGAGGAAAGGATTGCGAAGTCAATTCTGATTAGGAGTGAAAGTAGGAGGGTAATTGGGATGGGGGACTTTAACTTTGCTAATATTGATTGGAATAGCTATAGCTCTAGCTCGTTAGAGGGGTCAGTTTTCGTACAGAGTGTGCAGGAAGGTTTTTTGACTCAGTATGTAGATAGGCCAAATAGAGGTGAGGCTACATTGGATTTGGTGCTGGGCAATGAGCCAGACCAGGTGTTAGGCTTGGAAGTTGGTGAACATTTTGGTGATAGTGACCACAATTCGGTTACGTTCACCTTAGTGATGGACAGGGATAGGCATGAAGCTAGGGGCAGTAGTTATAGCTGGGGGAAGGGTAATTATGAGGCCATCAGGAGAGAATTAGGGTGCATAGATTGGACTAGGAAACTACAGGGACTGGGAACATCTGGAATGTGGTGCTTATTCAAGGAGCAGCTGCTGCGAGTCCTTGATAAGTATGTCCCTGTCAGGCAGGGGGGAAATGGTCGAGTAAGAGAGCCTTGGTGTACGAAAAAAGTTGATTTGCTGGTTAAGAAGAAAAAGGAGGCTTATGTCAGGATGAGGCTGGAAGGCTCAGTTAGTGCAATGGATAGCTATAGATTAGCCAGGAAGGAGCTAAAAAGTGAATTGAGGAGAGCTAAGAGGGGACACGAGGAGATGTTGGCTGATAGGATTAAGGAGAATCCTAAAGCTTTCTTTCGATATGTTAAGAATAGAAGATTGGTTAGGGCAAGATTAGGGCCAGTCATAGCCAGCAGTGGGAAGTTGTGCGTGGAGCCTGAAGAGATTGGTGAGGCACTGAATAAATATTTCTCTTCGGTATTCACGCAGAGTGCTGGAAATGTAGCTATGGAGAACACTGAGGTACAGGGTTGCAAATTGGGAAGTATTGTAGTAGATAGGGAGGATGTGCTAGAAATTCTCGAGGGTTTGAAGTTGGATAAGTACCCTGGGCCGGACGGGATTTACCCTAGGATTCTCTGGGAGGCAAGAGAGGAGATTGCAGAGCCTCTGGCTCTGATCTTAAGGTCCTCGTTGGTTACGGGTGTGGTTCCGGAGGACTGGAGGATGGCGAATGTGGTCCCATTGTTTAAGAAGGGGAAGAGAGACCTTCCTGGGAATTATAGGCCAGTGAGTCTTACTTCTGTTGTGGGAAAGGTATTGGAGAGAATTATTAGGGATAGGATTTATAGTTATTTAGAGAGAAATGAATTGATTGGGGATAGTCAGCATGGTTTCGTGAAGGGTAGGTCATGCCTTACTAACCTCATTGAGTTTTTTGAGAAAGTGACCAAGAGGTGGATGGGGGTAAGGCGGTTGATGTAGTATATATGGACTTTAGTAAGGCGTTTGATAAGGTGGCCCATAGAAGACTTCTACAGAAAATGCAGATGTGTGGAATAGAGGGTGATTTAGCTAATTGGATTAGGAATGGGCTGGCAGATAGAAGACAGAGGGTGGTGGTTGATGGGAGATATTCATCGTGGAGTTCGGTGACGAGTGGTGTGCCTCAGGGGTCTGTTTTGGGGCCCCTGCTGTTTGTAAATTTTATAAATGATCTGGATGAGGGTATTGAGGGATGGATCAGTAAATTTGCAGATGACACTAAAGTCGGTGGAGTGGTAGATAGTGAAGAGGGGTGTTATAGTTTACAGAGTGACTTGGACAAGTTGACAAGTTGCAGAGCTGGGCCGAGAGGTGGCAAATGGAGTTTAATGTGGAAAAGTGTGAGGTAATGCACTTTCGAACATAGAACATAGAACATTACAGCACAGCACAGAACAGACCCTTCGGCCTTCGATGTTGTGCCAACCAAAATAAAAAGCAATGCCCCTCCAAACTAAACCATTCCCTTCTCTTCCATATACTTATCAATTAAACCTCTTGAACGCCACCAAACTTGGCGCATCTACAACAGCTGCAGGCAGGGCATTCCACTCCCTAATCACTCTTTGAGTAAAGAACCTACCTCTGATATCCGTCCTATAACTCATACCCCTTAATTTAAAGCTGTGTCCCCTCGTGCTAGCAAACCGTGTACCTCTTTGGCAGGAACAATAAATGTGTAGAGTATAGGGCTAATGGTAGCGCTCTTAATAGTGTTGAGGAACAGAAGGATCTTGGTGTATGTGTCAATAGATCCCTGAAAGTAGGCAGTCAAGTGGATAAAGTTGTTAAGAAGGCATATGGAGTCTTAGCTTTTATTGGTAGGGGGATTGAATTTAGGAGCCGCAGCATCATGTTGCAACTGTACAAAACTATAGTGCGGCCGCACTTGGAGTATTGTGTGCAGTTCTGGTCCCCACATTATAAGAAAGATGTGGAGGCATTGGAGAGGGTACAGAGGAGGTTTACCAGGATGTTGCCTGGTATGGAGGGGCAGGTCCTATGAAGAGAGGTTGAAGGATTTGAGGTTGTTTTCGTTAGAAAGGAGGCGGCTAAGAGGGGATCTTATTGAAGGATATAAGATGATTAGAGGTTGAGATAGGGTGGACAGTGATAGCCTTTTTCCTAGGATGGAGAAAGCTAGCACGAGGGGACACAGCTTTAAATAAAGGGGTATGAGTTATAGGACGGATATCAGAGGTAGGTTCTTTACTCAAAGAGTGATTAGGGAGTGGAATGCCCTGCCTGCAGCTGTTGTAGATGCGCCAAGTTTGGTGGCGTTTAAGAGGTTAGTTGATAAGTATATGGATGGGAAGGGAATGGTTTAGTTAGGAGGGGCATTGCTTTTTATTTTGGTCGGCACAACATCGAAGGCCGAAGGGCCTGTTCTGTGCTGTAATGTTCTATGTTCTATCTCTCTGCTCATCTACACTACTAAGAGTCCTACCATTAGCCCTATATTTTGCACACATATTACTCTTATCAAAGTGAATCACCTCACACTTTTCTGCATTAAACTCCATTTGCCACTTCTCGGCCCAGCTCTGCAACTTATCTATGTCTTTCTGCAAACTGTAACATCCATCCTCACTGTCTACAGCTCCTCTGACTTTGGTGGCATCAGCAAATTTACTAACCCATCCCTCTACACCCTCATCCAGGTCATTTATAGAAACAACAAACAACAGTGGCTCCAAAACAGATCCCTGAGGTACACCACTAGTAACTAAACTCCAGGTTGAATATTTCCCATCAACCACCACCCTCTGTCTTCTATCAGTTAGCCAATTCCTAATCCAAATTGCTAAATTACACTCAATCGCATACATCTGCATTTTCTGCAGTAGTCTTCCATGGGGAACCTTTAGCTTTGCTAAAATCCACATACACCACATCAACTGCCTTACCTTTATCCACCTCTTTGGTCACCTTATCAAAAAACTCAATAAGCTTTGTGAGGCACGACCTTCCCTTCACAAATCCATGTTGACTATTCCTAATCAATTCATTTCTTTCTAAATGACTATTAATTCTTTCCAAAACTTTCCCCACAACAGATGTAAGGCTCACTGGTCTATAATTTGTAGGATGGTCTCTGCTCCCCTCCTTAAACAAGGGGACAACATTTGCCATTCTCCAGTCTTCTGGCACTACACTTGTAACCAACGATGACATGAAGATCAAAGCCAAAGGCTCTGCAATCTCCTCTCTAGCCTCCCAGAGTAACCTGGGATAAATCCCATCCAGCACAGGGGACTTATCTATTTTCATACTCTAAAGAATAGTTAACACCACCTCCTTGTGTACCTCTATCCCGTCTAGTCTACAATCCTGTATCCCAGTATTCTCCCCAACTCCATTGACATTTTCCCACGTGAAGACTGACAAAAAATACTCATTCAGTGCCTCACCAATCTCTACAGGCTCCACGCACAACTTCCCACTACTGTCTCTGACTGGCCCTAATCTTGACCTAACCAATCTTTTATTCTTAACATATCTTTAAAAAAAACTTTAGGGTTCTCCTTTATTCTATCTGCCAAAGTCTTCTCATGTCCTCTTCTAGCTCTTATCTCACTCTTTAGCTCCCTTCTGGCTAATTTATAACTCTTCAGTGCCCTAACCGAGCCTTCACGTCTCACCTTTATATAAGCCTCCTTTTTTCTCTTCACTAGTGAACTAACTTCCTTAGTACACCATGGTTCCCTGGCTCTACCACTTCCCTGCCTCACAGGTACATATTTATCAAGAAATCGCAGTAGCTGTTCCTTGAATTTCAGATGTTCCCAACCTCTGCAGTATCCTACTCCACCCTATGTATCCTAAATCTTGCCTAATAGCCTCATAATTACCTTTCCCCCAGCTGTAACTTCTTACCTTCAGTATATGTCTATCCCTTTCCATCACTAAGGTAAAAGTAACTGATTTGTGGTCACTATCAGCAAAGTGCTCACCTACCTCAAAGTCTAACACCTGGTCTGGTTCATTACCCAGAACCCAATCCAATGTAGCCTCACCTCTTGTTTGCCTTTCTACATACTGAGTAATAAAACCCTTCTGCACACATTGTACAAAAACTGACCCCTCTAATGTGCTTGAGCTATAACTTTTCCAATCAATATTTGCAAAGTTAAAGTCCCCTATAACAACTACCCTGTTACTTTCACTTCTGTCCAGAATCATCCTTGCAACCTTTTCCTCCACATCTCTGGAACTTTTTGGAGGCCTATTAAAAAAAACTCCCAATAGGGTGACCTCTCCTCCTGTTTTTAATCTCGGCCCAAACTACCTCAATAGACAGGTCCACATCAAATGTCCTTTCTGCCACCGTAATACAGTCTTTGACTAACAATGCCATACCTCCCCCTCTTCTACCACCTACGCTGCTCTGACTGAAACATCTGTACCCCGGAACCTGCAACATCCATTCCTGTCCCTGCTCTATCCATGTCTCTGAAATGGCCACAACATCGAAGTCTCGGGTACTTATCCAGGCTGCAAGTTTGTCCACCTTATTGCGTATGCTCCTCGCATTGAAGTATATAACTTCAAACCAGGCAAGTCATGGGGGTTACAGATGGGTTCAGATAGGCAGTGCAGCCTTCAAAGCTGTCATTCCTGGCTGCAGAGAACAGTGTCTGGTTGCCCTAATTATACTAACCCAAGTATGAATACATTTCTCTTTGCTTCCCCACATGAATGACTTCCTGTACCACATTGCTGTGGTCAGTTTGTTCATCCTTCTTGCAGTCCCAACCGTGCTCTAGACAGGGAGCAAGAATCGCAAACCTATCAAACAAGGGAAGGGACTGAGGCTTCTGCATCACTTACTCCTTGGATTCCTCTAACTGCCTCATCTGTAGCCATTCCCTCCTGTCCTTGACCGCTGACTGAATTCAAGGTAGTTTATCCCAGGAGTGTGACTGTCTCCTGAAACACAGCGACCAGGTATCCCTCGTCTCCTTGGTGTTGCAGTGTCTTAAGCTTGGACTCCAGCTCGTTGACTCTTGAGCCAAAGTTCCTCAAGCAACCAATGCTTGTTACAGATGTAGTCACTGAACCACAATGGTGTTCACCAGCTCCCACATGCTGCAGCTACAACACATTGCCTGATTTAGCATTCTTATTTTATTAATTAGGTTTTTAATTTGTTTTTAATTTTTCTACTGATCTGCAATATTCACTTTTTTTCCAGCTAGCCTTCAATCTAGAAATAAGTCAGAAAAGGTAGAAAAGGTATATATTCTATATATCTATATCTAAGAGAGAAATATTCACATCCCAGTCACCCATCTGTGATATCACACGGGCCTGTTCACTCAGTATCATAGGACTACTGTGTCCTATCTCCCAGTTCTCCTGCCTTTATCTGCTCCTTTCACCACTGATCTGTGGAATTGGTTGTTAGAAAAATGAAACACTGCAATCTGTCCCTCCCCCACTTGATTCAACTCGAGCTCCACGCGATGCAGCTTCCACTCCGTGCTGATTGCACTTCAGGCCTTATTTTGCACTCTGCCTTTCCTACTTCAGGAACCAATCTTAACCAGTTTATTTAACTGGCTGTGCCAATCAGCTATCAAGCTGCAGTGGCCTCTCCCACAATGAGAGCTTGCAAGGGTGCCGAGGAGGGCACTAACAGTCCCAAGTTACAGAGGAGAGAATCCCTGCTAATGTGGGGGGATGGAGGGAGGGAGAATATTTTGAGTTAGAACATTGCACACAAAGTAATTGAATTCACCATGTAAATGGCTAATGTCACTTATTAAAGATATCAGCATTTGCATAGATTGTAAAACTTGAAGCAGAACTCATCAAACCATTTAAAACATTGAAGAGTCAGCAGAAATTGGAGATATAGTTCTATTGTTGTAGACCAACTGGGACTCTATCTTTTGGATTGTCCATTGAGAACTCTTGAATTTTTATTAATTGCTAAGAAAACTGGTTCTGGATCATTGTTCTGATGAGATCGTGTTCTGATCAGCCATGATAGTAATGAATGGAGGAGCAGGACTTGAAGGGCCAAATGGCGGCCTCCCTGCTCCTATCTTCTATGTTTCTGAGATTGCTCTGACTGTTGTGGAATATTTACCTTCAGGTTATACACTCCATTTACAGAAGACACAGACACTGTTGGAGAGCGAGCTGTAAACTCCATATTGAATGCCCTCATTATGATCAGTGTCATTGTAGTGATGACATTAATTCTTGTACTTCTCTACAAGTACAGGTGCTACAAGGTATGTGTTTGCAGATTGAAGACACTCTCTTTTTGGTCAATTTTGCTGATATAGATTTTTGATTTTCCAAATGAGTACCTTAAATAGATTTGCAGAATAATTAAAAATAAGATTGCACAGCCTTTAGGGAAATGGTCAAAATAGTTATTTTCCACACAACTAAGCTCTAACTTCATATTTTCTGAGTTTGTAGTACTCCATATAGAGCAGGCAAAGTGAATTATGTAATCTGAAACCTGTGTGCTCCTTTTTAGATGATCTAGAGGGAAATGCAGGTTTTTTTTTCCCCTGGTGTTCTGGTAGGGCAGTGATTCGGACAACAATTCAAATTCCAGTTACATATTCTGAAACTTCAGTCTTTCTTGCTAGAGCTATGCACTAAATGTGCTAAAGATGTGATATGAATGCAAGTTTTAGTCAGCAATACCAAATCCAGAATCCTGTGTTATCCTGAAGCTTGACGTTCACTTTATATTTCTGATATTTCTTTTCCTTCCTTAGTCATTGCTTTGCATTGTTCACCGTGTGCCAAACACCATTTGTCATTCAGCCTTCTCAACCTATGTAGATGTGTCCCCTGCACATCATTACTTTTTATTGCTCTGTTGATTGCCATACCAATAGCTGAACTGTGCTCTTCCTCTTTTCACCTTTCCACCCCCCCACCACATCTGTAGCTTGCTATTTCTCCCTCCTACCTTAAGTTGCTCCTTAGTCTACCTCTTTAACCCATCCTAATATCTCCTTGAGTGACTCATTGTCAAATTTTGACATCAGCAAATTATTTTTCCTAGTTTCCAATTATCTGTAGACTAACCAAGTGGTCTTGGCTCTGGTCCCAATGGCTGCTCCATACTGACTTCTTCCCACTATGAACGCATTTTATTGAGATCCATATTTTTCTTTCTCTGGTTTAGCTAACTTCCAGAACACTTCAAAACTTCAGTCCCAATTAGCTACAGACTAATTGTTTGAAGCTTTTGCTAAATTTTTTTAAAATCTCAATTTTAAAAAAATGTCCACTATCCACTGGGTTACTAATTAACCTTATTCGACTTTGATATAAGCCCGTAATTCTTTAAATCCATCCTAATCCTGTCTTATGGATCATAACTAGTGCTATAGGAGCCTAGGAGGAAAAAGCAGTACTACAAAAGTAGTAATATCTATTTGCTGGTGGGGTAAAAATAGTGGGGTGAAGTATGTTAGAGTATGGCTGGAGGAATGGTATAGGAAGAAGAGTGTTAATTTTGTGTAACCTAACCCGTTAGGGTCCTCCTGAGTAGGGGAGAATCTTTTCAAAACACACCACCATCTTGAGGGCAGTTAGGGGTTGGCAGAAAACACTGTCCTTGCCAATGGCAGTCATGACCTGTAAAGAGAAAATGAAGCATTTAAGAAAAGGGAAAAAATGGGATACAATTGTTAGTATTGAGGAACAAGAACTGTTCCATTGAAATAGGCTCCACAAAAACCTAAGATGAAAGCAAGTTACAGTGTATATTGGAATCTAAAACCAAAACAGAAAATGCTGGGAAATCTCAGTAGGTCTATCAGCATTGGTAGAGAAAGAATAAAGGTAACATTTTGTGTCTGAATATAATGGAGTTGGGGGTAGTATCAACATGGAAAGTTGGTTAATGGACAGGAAACAAGGAATGTGGATTTAGGCTGGCAAGTTATAATTAGTGGAGTTGCAGGGATCAGGTTTATACAATTTATATTAATGAGTTAGTGAAGAGACTTGAGTCATGTATCCAAGTTTGCTGACGAGAGTTAGTTGGGAAGATGAGCAGTAAGGAGGACACAGGCTACAAAGATACCACCAGATTTAATGAGTGAGCAACAAGGTAGCATATGGAACGTAATGTGGGGAAATGTGAGGATATTCATTCTGGTAGCAAGAAATTAAAAAGCAGAGTATTTTTTAAAGGGCATGAATTAAAGACTTGCGTCTACTTGTACAAGAAACACAAAGTTGGTGCGCAAACTCAAGCGGCTAGGAAAACAAATGGAATGTTGGCCTTTATTTCTTTCAGCCAGATAGGGTGGGCTATGTTTACTTAGCTTCTCATTATAGAATAATGCTGTCATTCCAGGAACCAATCTACTACCTCCAAGGTAAATATATCCCTTGTTAACTATGGAGATCAAACAACACATTATTCCAGTTGTGTTCTCAGCAAAGCACCAATTGTAGAAGGACTTCTTTATTCTTGTACTCCAAGCCTCTTTCAGTAAATCATTGAAACAGGCTGAAGGGATTTGACAGGGTAGACACAGTCATTTCCCCTGACTGGGGAATCTGCTGCGCAGTCTCAGGACAAGGGTTGATTACATTAAGACTGAGATGCAAAATTTCTTCACTCAGAATGGTGAAGTTTTAGAATTGCCTACCTCAGGGGATTCTGAATGCTCTGTTGTAGGGTATATTCAAAGATCAGATAAATAAGACTTCTGACTGTGAGAAAGATTGGACATAGGGAGCAGCGTGGGAAGTAGAGTTGAAGCAGAAAATTAACCATGATCGTATTAAATGGTGGAGCAAGTTCAACAGGTGTACTGTCGTTCCTGTCCTTTATATTCCAATGGATAGTTTGCATCTCAACAGGGATGGGATCTGTGTCCCCCAT
Source organism: Sphyrna mokarran (assembly GCA_024679065.1). Taxonomy (NCBI): domain Eukaryota; kingdom Metazoa; phylum Chordata; class Chondrichthyes; order Carcharhiniformes; family Carcharhinidae; genus Sphyrna; species Sphyrna mokarran. Next base: position 55,940,106 of record JAGIQG010000015.1, read on the forward strand.
GAAAATATTATCTAGGGTAAGGATAGCAAATCTGGCAGGGGTTAGATACCAGGGTGCAACAAGGATAGCACATTCAGCTGAGTCCTGATGGACCAGATGGGTCCTTGTCTTAAAGTCATCTTTTAAAAAATTGCAGTGCAACTCTCTGTCAATCTTGCAATGGAGTGTCAACCAAAATTAAATGCACCAGCCTCTGGAATGAGAGTTGAACTCTTCTGACTAAGAGGTGCTACCAATCTGGCCACGGTTTTCAAATTGCTTAGTATTTAAACTTCAGCATGTGGCATAGTGGTTAGCACTGCTGCCTCTCAGCGTCAGGAATCCTGGTTCGAAGTGCGGAGGTCACTCAATGTGGAGTTTGCACATTCACTTCTTGTTTGTGTGAATTTCCTCCAAGTGTTCTGGTTTCCTTCCACAGTCCAAAGATGTGCAACCTAGCTGGATTAGCCACCTAAATTGCCTCTTGGTGTTTAAAGATGATGATGTAGGTTAGCTGGATTAGCCATGGTAAATGTGTGGGGTTACAGGAGAGAGGGCCTGTCAGAACTAGTGCAGATTTGATGGGCTGAATGGCCTCTGCACTGTACAGATTGTATAACTAAGACAGGCTATATAATTCGAGAGCCATCTGAAGAGAAACATTGTCCCTTTCTTATCATTATGCCCTAGATATCAAAACCAAATTGTATTTTTATCAATTAATGTGGTCCTTTCAGAGAGGAAAATCAGCCAAGCTTTTTGATGCCTGAAGCCTTATCTTGGTCTTGTTTAAACAGGTCATTCATGGATGGCTGATAATCTCATCACTCTTGCTGCTTTTCTTTTTCTCATTCATCTATTTGGGGTAAGTTCAAACTTTTTGAAAAAAGATGTATTTGCACAGTGTTTTATCATGTACTTTGCACGCCATAAAATCCTGATGCCATTTCCCTAATTGGAAGATCAAAAATGTTCTCAACTGTGATGAGGATAATCTTGAACTTCAAATTGACATAGGGATGTTGATGGATTGGGCAGGCAAATGGCAGATGAAGTTCATTGCAGTGAAGTGTGAGGCAAGTCATTTTGGCAGCAAGAATGTGTAGGGACAGCACAAAATAAAAACCTAATAAGAAGGTGCAAGAATAAAGCAACCTTTCTATGTATTGAAGGTGACAGGGCGTGTTGAGTGAGCAGTTAATATCCTAGGAGCATTGAATACACAAGTAAAGTGGTCATGTTGAACTTGTAGAAGACCTCATCTAGAGTACTTTGGATGCCATTCTTGAGAGTGAATGTGAAGGAATTGGAGAGACTACAGAGGAGATCGCAAAAAAGCTTCCACTGTCCAAGAACTGTAGCCATGAGGATAGATTGGAGATGTTAAATGTTTTTCTTGGAGAAAAGAAGGCTGAGAGGAGATTTGATAGATGTATTTAAAATCCTGAGGGGTATGGACAAGGCAAATAATAAGATAGTGTTTCCACTTGAGAGCATTAAGAGCTAGATGTCATAAATTCAAAATACTGAGCAAAAGAAGTAGATATGATGCAAGGGAAACTTATTTCACCCAAAGGATCGTTGGAATTTGGAATAAAATTCCTGATAGCAATGGACACAGGGTTAATCGAGGAATTTGAAAAGAATACAACAAGAACTGGGATGGCATAGTGGCACAGTGGTTAATGCTGCCTCACAGCACCAGTGACCCGAGTTTGATTACCAGCTTGGGTCACTGTCTGTGTGGAGTTTGCGCACACTCCATGTGTCTGCATGGATTTCCTCCAGGTGCTCTGGTTCCCCTCACAATCCACAGATGTGAGGGTTAGGCTGATTGGCTATGCCAAATTGCCCCTTGTGTCAGGGGGACTACCTGGGATAGATGCATGGGGTTATGAAGGTAGGTCCTGGGTGGGCATATGGTCAATGCAGATTCAATGGGCAAAATGGCCTACTTCTGCACTGAAGGATTGTGATCATGGAATTGGATTGCTGACAGAAAATGATTATGTAAGGTTACTGAGATAAGGCAGAGGAGTGGGACTTCCAGAAAACCCATGCAGATTCAGTGGGCTGAATGGGTTCCTTCTGCCCTGTAAAGATTCTGCAATTCTGCAGTTGGTAGCAATCTGGTTATTGGAGCTGTTGGATGTTCCTTGAGAACCTCAATTCCAGTTTTGATGTTGACTGAGTTAGCAGTATTAACAGAATTGACAGGGTGAGTATAGAGCTCAAGATCCAATTTAAGTACTGATATTTGATGTGATAATATCAATAACCTCAAACTCTGCAGCAGCTGAGAAAAGAGAACATAATGCCAGGGGAGAGATTAGAATGTGGGCCTGTAGGAAAATAATTTAATTTCTGGGCACCACACTTTAAGATGATGAGAAGGCATTGGATATTGGCGCAAGGGATCAGGAGCTTCAGTTATGAAGTTAAATTGGAGAAATTGGAATTGTTTTCCTTTGCGAAGAGAATTCTGGCCAAGGAGTTTTAATAGACGTCTTCAAGATCCATGTCCAAATGCAGTAAGAGCTGGTCAGTGTCTGGGCCTGTGCTGACAAGTAGCAAATAACACTTGCGCCACACAAGTGCCAGGTAATGATCGTCTGCAATAGGAGAGGATCTAATCATCACCCCTTGACGTTCTATGACATTATGTGAAGATGCCAGCGTTGGACTGGGGTTATTGCAGTAAGAAATCTGACAACACCAGATTTAAATCCAGCCGCTTTATTTGATGGTAAACTCGCAAGCTTTCAGGGTTTGTCCCTTTGTCAGGTGAATGGAGAGTTCTGGCCTTGGACAGAGCATATAACAGCAGAGACAGTTTACAGATTACTGATTAAAATGTGAGTCTTTATGACTAACCTGCTATTCAAGTCTTAGAGGCCAACAATGTGAGTGGAAAGAGCATTAAGCACAGGTTAGAGAGATGTGTATTGTCTCCAGACAGTACAGTAAGTGAGGTTTTGCAAACCCAGGCAAGTCATGGGGGTTACAGATGGTGCGACATGAACCCATCTGTAACCCCCATGACTTGCCTGGGTTTGCAAAACCTCACTTACTGTACTGTCTGGAGACAATACACATCTCTCTAACCTGTGCTTAATACTCACATTGTTGGCCTCTTTAAGACTTGAATAGCAGGTTAGTCATAAAGACTCACATTTTAATCTGTAAACTGTCTGTGCTGTTATATGCTCTGTCCAAGGCCAGAACTCTCCATTCACCTGATGAAGAGACAAGCCCTGAAAGCTTGTGAGCTTACCATCAAATAAAGCGGCTGGACTTAAATCTGGTGTTGTCAGACTTCTTGCTGTATTCCATGATATTACCTTCGCTGAAACCCACATTGTCACCATCCTGCCGGAGGAGATAACCAATGACTAGAAACTGAACTGAACTAGCCATATAAATACTATAGCTACAAGTCAGAATAGGAATCTTGCAGCAATTCCTCTTGATTCCCAAAATCTGCCCACCTGCCTACAAATTGGATGCTAAACCATGATCATCCCTAATAGCGGAGTAGGCTCAAAGAGCCTACTCCTGTTTTTTATGTTTTTAAGGCAGGATTGTGTTGAATACTTTTTATTTGCATGAATGAATCAGCCCCAACAGCAATCATGAGCTCGACACTGTGCAGGACAAAGCAATCCACTTGATTGGTCCCCATTCCATAAACATTCAATCCTTTTATTCACAGACAACAAGTGGCAGTAGTGTGTACCATCTACGAGCTGTACTGCGTGAACTCATTGAGGCTCCTTGGGCAGCACCTTCTAAATGCGCTACCATCTAGAAGGATAAAAGCAGGAGCTATCCTGACGTGGAGATTTCCCATCCTAGTCACTCACAATCCTGACTTGGAAGTATATTGCCATTTCTTTACTGTCAATGGGTCAAAATTCTGGAACTCCTTCCCTAACAGACTGTGGATGTATGTATACTCAGACTGTAGCAGTTTAAAGCAGCAGCTCACCACCTCGAGGGTAACTAGGAATGGGCAATAAATGCTGGGTACCTTGATCCCATAAATGAAGTGTTAAAGTACCATGACCTGAACAGAGTACTTATGGAGAACCTGTTTCCACTTATGAAAGGATTGAGAATGAGAAGGCCCTGATTTAAAGAAATAGAAGAGGAAAATCGTTTTCACGGCATGAGTAATTGAGGTCTGGAATGCACTGCCCAAGTGTAATGGAGGGAATCAAAAAGAAATTAGACTGCAATGTGAAAAGGAAGATGTGTAATCTATAGGGAGCACATGGGAGTGGCGTAGATGTGTTATGTGGTGAGTAGTGCAGACATCATAGGCCAAATGGCAGCCTCCTATGCTGTAACAATTGAAATTCATTTAGTAAGCCAGAGTCAATTCATATTTCTTCAGGGAAGTCTTCAAAACCTACAATGTTGCCATGGATTACTTCACATTGGCTTTGGTGATCTGGAACTTTGGAGTAGTCGGGATGGTATGTATCCACTGGAAGGGGCCACTTCGACTCCAGCAGGCCTACTTGATCATGATCAGCGCTTTGATGGCTCTGGTTTTCATTAAATATCTCCCCGAATGGACTGCCTGGCTAATCCTGGCTGTGATTTCGATATACGGTAAGAACCAGTAATTAAAGTTCATGCTTGAATTTTGTCATGCTGCTCAGGAGGCATTAAGTCTAGTTTACTCCCTCTTAAAGAGAATTGGGTTGTGACAGAGTGAATGTGATAGTATTTGTAACTGCAGACTGTTAATTCTGATATTGGTAGCCTAAATTGTAAAACATTAAGTTTTTCAAAAGGTTTTTGTGGAATCTAATGATGCTGATAAAGTGGCAAGTGAGGAAAAGTGTAACTTGTGAAAACCTGGCCTTCTGTAGGCCAGATATTAAAAAATTATTTGTATGAATTGCATCAGCATAAATCTGCTTGTTCCCTTCTCAACCTTCAATCAAGTTGGCTTCTACCTACAGATGGATTGGGTGTCTTTATTAGTAAGTATTGGCACAGTTGTATGTAATGAGCTGATTTAAATGTACTGACATGTTTAGTCTAATGATTTGAAGGCAGAAAGATAATCCAGGTCCATTCATAGCATTTTCTGGCACTACAAGTTGTAGTAATTTAGGAGTCCCAATGTCTTAAATTTTGTACAGCTTCACAAGTTGGTTTGGAAATACAGAACAAATTCTACATCCCTTTTCACTATCTATTTGGTGCTAATCAATTTTTTTTTGCTTTCTTTAAAACAAATAGAGAAAAGATGTGCTTATATTCTGATTATGTGAAGATGCTGGCATTGGACTGGGGTAAACACAGTAAGAAATCTTACAACACCAGGTTAAAGTCCAACAATTCTATCTGGTCGCACAAGCCACTAACTTTCGGAGCGCTGCCCTTTCATCACGTGAGTGGGAGTTCTGTTCACAAGCAAGGCGTATAGAGAAACAAACTCAATTTACAAAATAATGGTTGGAATGCAAGTTTTTGCAGGTAATCAAGTCTTAAAGATACAGACAATGTGAGCGGAGAGAACGGTAACCACAGGTTAAAGAGATGTGTATTGTCTCCAGGCAGGACAGTTAGTGAGATTTTGCAAGCCCAGGCAAGTCATGGGAGTTACAAATAATGTGAACCCAAGATCCTGGTTGAGGCCACTCTCGTGTGCAGAACTTGGCCATTAGTCTCTGCTCAGCGACTCTGCGTTGTCATGTGTCGTGAAGGCCGCCTTGGAGAACGCTTACCTGAAAATCAAGCCGAATGTACGTGACCACTGAAGTGTTCCCTAACACAAAAAGAGCACTCTTGCTGGTGATTGTCGAGGGTGTACATTCGTTCATTGTTGTAGTGTCTGCATGGTCTCCCCAATGTACTGTGCCTCAGGGCATCCTTTCCTGCAGCGTAAATACCATATACAGTACATGCACTTGCAACTCAGCAAACGTTGCCTACCTGATACGTTGCAATGACAACAGAGTTGCTGAGCAGAGACTGATGGCCAAGTTCCACACATGAGGATGGCCTCAACCAGGATCTTGGGTTCACATTATCTGTAACTCCCATGACTTGTCTGGGCTTGCAAAATCTCACTAACTGTCCTGTCTGGAGACAATACACATCTCTTTAACCTGTGGTTACCGCTGTCTCCACTTACATTGTCTGTACCTTTTAAGATTTGATTACCTGCAAAAACTTGCTGCTGTCTTCCTGCTGGGGAACACTTGCTTGACAATCACTGGACAAGAGTGTTCTCTTCCTGTTGGGGAACACTTCAGTGGTTACAGGCATTTGGCTTCTGATTTCCGGGTAAGCGTTCTCCAAGATGGCCTTCACGACACGTGACAACGCAGTGTCACTGAACAGAGACTGATGGCCAAGTTCCGCATATGAGGACGGTATCAATCGGGATCTTGGGTTCATGTCACAGTATCAGTAATTCCTCATGGCTTGCCTGGGCTTGCAAGATAGAACGTAGAACACTACAGCACAAACAGGCCCTTTGGCCCACAAGTTGTACTGAACACATCAAAACCTACCCAGCCATAGACCTATCTATAACCCCCAATCCCATTGGATCCCATATACTCATCCAGAAGTCTTTTAAAAGACCCCAGCGAGTTCGCCTCGACCACCACCGACGGCAGCCGATTCCATTCACTCACCACCCTCTGCGTGAAAAACTTTCCCCTAGCATCCCCTCTGTACTTGCTTCCCTGCACCTTAAATCTGTGCCCTCTCGTCGCGACCATTTCAGCCCTGGGAAATAGTCTCTGAGAGTCCACCATATCTATTCCTCTCAACATCTTGTAAACCTCTATCAGGTCGCCTCTCAACCTTCGTCCCTCCAGGGAGAACAGTCCCAGCTCCCTCAACCTGTCTTCATAAGGCATGCCTCCCAATCCAGGCAACATCCTTGTAAATCTCCTCTGCACCCTTGCAATAGCTTCCACGTCCTTCCTATAGTGAGGCGACCAGAACTGCGCACAGTACTCCAAGTGTGGTCTGACAAGGGTCCTATAAGGCTGCAGCATTACCTCCTGACTCCTGAACTCAATCCCTCGATGAATGAAGGCAAGTACACCGTAAGCTTTCTTAACCACATCCTCCACCTGGGAGGCCGATTTGAGAGTCTTATGGACCCGGACCCCAAGATCCCTCTGCCCTTCCACACAGCTAAGATTCCTACCTTTGATAGTGTACTCATTCATCCCGTTGGATCTGCCAAAATGGACCACAACACATTTATCCGCGTTGAAGTTCATCTGCCACTTCTCCGCCCATTCTTGCATCCTGTTGATGTCCTGCTGCAACTTTTGACATCCCTCCAGACCATCCACAACACCACCGACCTTCGTGTCATCGGCGAACTTCCTCACCCATCCCTCCACTTCCTCATCCAGGTCATTTATGAAAATGACAAACAGCAAGGGTCCTAGAACAGATCCCTGGGGCACTCACTGGTGACCGACCTCCATGCAGAAAAAGAGCCATCCACAACCACCCTCTGCCTTCTGCAGGCAAGCCAGTTCTGGATCCACAAGGCCAAATCCCCTTGGATCCCATGGCCTCTCACCTTCTCAAGAAGTCTTGCATGTGGGACCTTGTCAAATGCCTTGCTGAAGTCCATGTACACCACGTCCACTGCTCTTCCTTCGTCAATGTATTCAGTCACATTTTCGAAGAACTCAATTAAGCTCGTAAGGCACGACCTGCCTTTTACAAAACCATGTTGACTATTTCTAATCAACCTAAACTTCTCCAAATGCTCTTAAATCTTGTCCCTCAGAAGCCTCTCCATCAGCTTACCAACCACTGAGGTCAGACTCACCGGTCGATAATTTCCAGGACTATCCCTATTCCCTTCCTTGAAAATAGGGACCATGTCCGCAATCCTCCAATCCTCCGGAACCTCTCCCGTCTCCATCGACGACGCAAAGATCATCGCCTGTCTTTGCTGTACAGGTCACACCTGCCCCTAAAGAGGTCCCAATGATCCAGGAACCGGAATCCCTGCCCCCTGCTCCAGTCCCTCAGCCACGTATTCAACCTCCACCTCATACTATTCCTGCTCTCACTCTTCCAAGGCGCAGGCAGCAATCCTGAGATTACTACCTTCGCTTTCCTCTTTCTCAGCTGCCTACCCAGTTCCCTATAATCCCTTTTCATGTCCACTTCCCTCTTTCTGCCTAAGTCAGTAGTACTTATATGTACTACAACTTCCAGTTCCTCACCCTCCCCTTTCAGGACGTCTGGGACACATCCAGAGACATCCCGAATCCCAGCTCCAGGGAGACATACCACCATCCGCGACTCCCGTTTGCGTCCATAAAAACGCCTGTCCGCCCCCCTCACTAGGGAGTCCCCTATAAGCACTGCCTTTTTGCTCTGTTTTTTAGGTTTTTGTTTTTGTTCAGCTCCAGGGAGCTGGCCGCCGCTGCCTCCCTTGGATGAGCTGTCCCCCACAGTAGTATTCAGGCAAGAGTACTTATTTTGAAGGGGGATATCTACCAGTGTACTCTCCATCACCTGAGGTTTCCCCTTCCTAATAGATACCCATGTGCCTTCTTCCCTTTGCCCTGGTGTGACTATTTGTCTGTAGCTCCTATCAATAATCTCCTCATTCTCCCTAATGAGTCGAAGGTCCTCAAGCTGCATTTTCAGTTCTTTTACCTGGTCCCGTAGGGATTGCAGCTCCACACAGCGATCACAGGTATGGACATCTGGGAGACCAGGAGCCTCCAAGACCTCCCACATGTTACACTGGCAACAACATGCTGGCCTCACACCCATGCTTGCCCCTTTTTAGTAACCCAGAGGAAAAAAAAGTAAGAAAGATTAAAAAAAAAACTTACCTTGCCTCCCCTTTTTGCTTAGGCCCTGTGAGCCAAGGACCTTACAGCTCACACAAAAACAAACTTACCTGCTCCTTCTCAGAGCTCCTCTCTCTCTCTCTCTTTTTTAGGTTAGAGGAGGAGGGGGGGTTGGGATACTCTACTTGTGTAGAGTATCGGGATTCCACACCACTCCAATTTATGGTGAGGTTGAAAAAAAAACTACACTACCCGAGGTGCTTTGCAACACCTTCCGGTTTACAAGTTTAAAAAGTTTTAAAAAAAAAACTAGTAAAATTTAGACTTAAAAATCGCTCTACTCACTCACAAGCTCTCCACTCGCAAATCGCTGCCTCTCCACAGTGCTCCCAAGGAACAAGATCTCTAACTATCCTGGCTGGAGACAATATACATCTCTTTAACCTGTGCTTAACACTCTCTTCCTCAATTGTCTGTACTTTTAAGACTTGATTACCTTTGAAGACTTGTTCCAACCGTTATTTTATAAATTAAGTTTGTGTCTTTATATGCCCTGTTTATGATCAGAACTCCCACTCACTTGATGAAGAGACAGCGCTGTGAAAGGTAGTGGCTTGTGCTACTAAATGAACCTGTTGAACTTTAACCCGGTATTGTAAGACTTACTATATTCTGATTAAGAGATTAGCTGATTGTTGTCACATTGCTTTTTGTGAAACGTTGCAGATTGGCTGCTGCATTTCCTACAACAGTGACTATACTTCACAAATATTTTGGAGAGCCCTGAGAAGAAATCTGCTTTTTATAAATGCACATTTGTTGTTTCCTCACTAATTTAATGAGGCCAGATTACTGATGAGTGGATTTGTCCCAAAGATTACTCTTTTCTTTAGCTCTTCTTCCCACCCCCCACCTTTTCATGCACATGCAAATAAGTGGAGAAAAACATCTGTGAAATTTATGAATGCAGTAAATATTTGTTACCTGTTTGTGTTTATCAAAATCATTCCTAGTGAAATGAAAAGAAAGCTGTAGTTCTGATAGATATCATGGTTACCTCCAGGTAAGTTCTTAAGGGAGACTTATGTCAGATAAAGAGGTCTCAACAACGGATGCCCTAGAGAAGTATAGAAAGTGCAGTGGGTACTTAGAAATTACAAGGGCAAAGAGGAGCATTATAACATACTGGCAGGCAAAATAAAGGAAATCAAAACGTTTTGGAAGTATACCAAGGGCAAGAGTAGGCCCATTACGGACCACAGTGGCAATCTGTGTATGGAATTGAAAGATTAGAGTAAGGTATTAAATGAATGATGAAGACATCAGGCAGACGTTGGGGCGAATAAACTGGAAGGAGGTGTTCTTGGGGAAAAGCACAGAAGGAAGGTGGCAGATATTCAAGGAATGCTTGTCTGGAGCTTTGCACGACAACATCCCGGTGAGACAAGGAGGTTTTGGTAGGACGCGGGAACCGTGGTGCACGAAGGCTGTGGTGAACATAGTCAGGAAGAAAAGAAAGGTGTATAAAAGGTTCAAAGAGCTAGGAGATGTTGGGGATCTAGAGAAGTATAAGGCTTATAGAAGAGAGCTTAAAAAGAAAATTAGGAGAGCCAGAAGGGGTCATGAGAAGGCCTTGGCTGGTAGGATTAAGGAGAATCCCAAGGCCTTCTACAAATATGTGAAAAGTAAAAGGATAAGAGAAGGGATAGGACCTATAAAAGGTGAAGGGGGAAAAGTCTGTATGGAACCGGAATAAATGGCAGAGGTGCTTAATGAGTACTTTGCCTCAGTATTCACGGTGGAAAGTGATCTGGGAGGATGCACTACAAGTTTGCGGCAGACTGAAAAGATTGAGTATGTAGATATTAAGGAAGCGGATGTGTTAGAACTTTTAAATGCTATCAAGGTAGACAAGTCTCCGGGACCAGATGGGATGTACCCCAGGTTATTGTGGGAGGTGAGGGATGTCATTGCAGAGCCCCTGGCGATGATCTTTGCGTCGTCGATGGAGACGGGAGGGGTTCCGGAGGATTGGAGGATTGCGGATGTGGTCCCTCTTTTCAAGAAAGGGAACAGGGATAGTCCTGGAAATTACCGACCGGTGAGTCTGACCTCAGTGGTTGGTAAGCTGATGGAGAGGCTTCTGAGGGACAAGATTTACGAGCATTTGGAGAGGTTTAGGTTGATTAGAAATAGTCAGCATGGTTTTGTAAAAGACAGGTCGTGCCTTACGAGCTTAATTGAGTTCTTTGAAAATGTGACTGAACACATTGACAAAGGAAGAGCAGTGGACGTGGTGTACATGGACTTCAAGGCATTTGACAAGGTCCCCCATTGCAAGACTTCTTGAGAAGGTGAGAGGGCATGGGATCCAAGGGGCTTTGGCCTTGTGGATCCAGAACTGGCTTGCCTGCAGAAGGCAGAGGGTGGTTGTGGATGGATCTTTTTCTGCATGGAGGTCAGTCACCAGTGGAGTGCCCCAGGGATCTATTCTAGGACCCTTGCTGTTTGTCATTTTCATAAATGACCTGGATGAGGAAGTGGAGGGATGGGTGAGTAAGGTCGCCGATGACACGAAGGTCGGTGGTGTTGTGGATGGTCTGGAGGGATGTCAGAAGTTGCAGCATGACATCGACAGGATGCAAGACTGGGCGGAGAAGTGGCAGATGGACTTCAACGTGGATAAATGTGTTGTGGGCCATTTTGGCAGATCCAACGGGATGAATGAGTACACTATCAAAGGTAGGAGTCTTAGCTGTGTGGAAGAGCAGAGGGATCTTGGGGTCCGGGTCCATAAAACTCTCAAATCGGCCTCCCAGGTGGAGGATGTGGTTAAGAAAGCTTACGGTGTACTAGCCTTCATTCATCGAGGGATTGAGTTCAGGAGTCAGGAGGTAATGCTGCAGCTTTATAGGACCCTTGTCAGACCACACTTGGGAGTACTGTGCGCAGTTCTGGTCGCCTCACTATAGGAAGGACGTGGAAGCTATTGAAAGGGTGCAGAGAAGATTTACAAGGATGTTGCCTGGATTGGGAGGCATGCCTTATGAAGACAGGTTGAGGGAGCTGGGACTGTTTTCCCTGGAGAGACGAAGGTTGAGAGGCAACCTGATAGAGGTTTACAAGATGTTGAGAGGAATAGATAGAGTGGACTCTCAGAGACTATTTCCCCGGGCTGAAATGGTCGCAACAAGAGGGCACAGATTTAAGGTGCAGGGAAGCAAGTACAGAGGGGATGCTAGGGGAAAGTTTTTCACTCAGAGGGTGGTGAGTGAATGGAATCGGCTGCTGTCGTTGGTGGTCGAGGCAAACTCACTAGGGTCTTTTAAAAGACTTCTGGATGAGTATATGGGATCCAATAGGATTGGGGGTTATAGATAGGTCTATGGCTGGGTAGGTTTTGATGTGTTCGGCACAACTTGTGGGCCGAAGGGCCTGTTTGTGCTGTAGTGTTCTATGTTCTTTGAATCTTTTGCATTTATGTTCACTGTGAGGAAGTGTCTCAACACCAGGTTGAAGTCCAACAGGTTTACTTGGAATCATAAGTTTTCAGAGTGCTGCTCCTTCATTAGGTGAATGAGGGAACAATGCTCAAAGCTCGTGATTCCAGATAAACCTGTTTGACTTTAACCTGGTGTTGTGAGACTTATTAGTGTGCCCGCCCCAGTCCAATACCGGCATCTCCACGTCATTATAAAGTTGGATAGTGCTGTATAGAAATCAGAGGGCAACAGTGATACAATTGAACACATTAGTGTTGCAAGAGAAGTGTTTTAACAGGCTTAAAAGTAGATAAATTACTGGGCCTGTATGGAGAAGATTGCAGGAGCTCCGATGCTAATTTTAAAACCCTCTTCGAGCCACAGGAGAGGTACCAGAGGATTGGAGGACCGTTAATGTGCCATTATTGAAAAAGGTAATTACAGTCCAGTGGTAGGGAAATTTTAGAAAAAAAATTCTGGGCAGAATTAATCTCGACTTGGAAAGGCCAGTATGAAACATGGACAAGTCAGCGTGGCTTTGTCGGGGAGATCATGTATAACAAATTTGATTCAATTTTTCGAGGTGGTGACTTGTATGGGTGCAGGCAATGTCATTCATATAATCCCTATATTCACCCTATCGTGTTGGCACAGACACTCCAAAAGAGCTTCTTAGCCAGGCCCACTCTCTTACTTTATCACTGTAGCTCTGTGCGTTCACCATAGCTAATCCACTTAACCTACAAATCTTTGGAGCCTAAGGGATAATCCACCTAACTGCCACACGTTTGGACTGAGGGAGAAAACGAGCACCCAGAAGAAACCCACTCAGAACTGGGAGAATGTGCTAACTCCACAGGGTGACCCAAGTCTGGAATCAAACTTGGGTCATTGGCACTGTGAGGCAGTAGTGCTAGCCACTCTGCCACCATGCTGTCCTTTGATCATCTGCATGAACTTCAGTAAAGGTTTTGACAAAGTTCCACATGGGAGACTGATCAAGTAGTTAAGAGCCCGTGAGATCCAGGGCAAATTGGAGCCAAAATGGACTTGGTAGTAGGATGCAAAGATTGATTGTTTTTGTAACTGGAATTCTCTGACCAGTGGTATATCACAGGAATTGGTGCTGGATCCTTTGCAGTTTGTAATGTGCATTGATGATCTAAACATGAATGTGTAGCTTGAAATGACCAGCAAGTTTGCAGGTGGCATGAAAATTGATAGTGTGGTAAATTGAGGTGGAAAGCCTTAGGTTACAGGACAATATGGATGGCTGGTCAAATGTGCAGAACAATGGCAAATTAAATTTAACCCTGAAAAGTGTGAGGTGATGCATTTTAGGAGGCAAGGGAATATACAATGAACGGTAGGATACTAGGAAACACAGGACCAGAAGGAGCTTGAGGTGCATGTTTAAAGGTCCCTGAAGGCAGCAGGACAGTTAGATAAAATGGTTAAGGTGCATGTGGAATATTTGCCTTTATTAACCAAGACATAGACTGTAAGTGCAGGAAGCTTATGATGGAACTGTATAAAATTCTAGTTAGGCCACAGCTGGAGTTCTGTGAGCAGATCAGTCACCACATTATAAAAAGGATGTGATTGCACTAAAGAAGGTGCAAAGCAGATTCATCAGAATGTTGTCTGGGCTGGGCACGCTTCAGTTATGAAAAGAGTCTGGTTAGGCTGGAGTTGTTTTCCTTGAAGCGGATAAAGTGTCAGAATTATGAGGGACATAGGATAGATTGGAAGAACCCTTTCATCTTAGAGGGGCCAGGTGCATAGATTTAAGACAAAGGGAAGGAGATTTAGAGGGAATTTGAGAGAAAGCTTTTCAAAGTGTGATGGGAATTTAGAACTCTGTCTGAAAAGATGATAAAGGCAGGATCCTTCTCAACATTCAGATGAGCGCTTGAAACCCTGTAGCATAAAGGATAAGGATCAAGTGCTGGAAAACAGGATTAGAATAAGTAGGTCCTTGATGGCCAGCGCTGACCTGATGAGCCAAAGGGTGTCTTTCTGTGCTTTAAAATTCAATGACTCTAAACTCCCTCAGCATTAATGTCTCCTGCAAATTTATTACTTATATCCATTAAATGTCCTAGCGTCGTGCTAAATTTTGACTGTGAATTTTGTGATTTCTCTGCTGCCCCTGATTCAGGTCTCTTGGTACTATGGGGATATTTCCTAACATTTTGATGTGGAATTTTTAGCAGATCAATGAAATGCCAGTATACATATTCTGAGTTGGGTTGGGTGTGCTGGTTTGTCAGAATAACAATTCCTAAACACAATTTTTTAAAAATTGTATTAAATAGCTTAGGAATGAGGTCAGAGTTACACGCAGTTCGTCACTTAACACTTCATCCCGCGTCAGACCTAAGAGGCAATCACAAGAAAGCAAGGTTATGCAAAGAGTCAATGCGGCCAAGAACCCCAGCATAGCTTCAGCACTGGCTGAAGACTTTGAAGTCAGACTTCCTGACCTACACCTCGCAGGCAGTGCTGAGGACGGCGGGGAACACTTAAGGGATGCTGTCCATTAATCTGCCTGAAGATGCTCAGGTCCTCCGCTCGCAAGCAGCATGGTTGGTTTGATGAGAATGACGAGGAGGTATAGATATACTTTTGAAAAGCACCATCTTCATCAGGCCTGTCAGAATGACCCATCACCTGCCAAGAAAAATGCTTTTACCAGTGCTCGCAGGTCAGTCCAGAATAAACTGCATAAAATGCAGGATGCCTGGCTGAGTGTCAAGGCAGATGAAATACAGGGGTATGCTGACAGAAACGACTTGAAGCGGTCCTATAAAGCCCTCAAAACTCTCTATGGGAGTTCCCCCCTCCTGAGTACAGATAGTACAACCTTCATTACAGAAAGGGTTCAGATCCTGCAGAGATGGGCTGAACACTTTGAAGCTGTCCTCAACAGATCATCATCTATTAATGATGAGGCAATAGACAGGATTCCCCAGATTGATATCAATAGCGTCATGGATGACCCACCAGTAGTATCCAAAGTCACAGAAGCAATCAGCCAGCTATCCAGTGGCAAAGCCCCAGGGACAGATGCCATACCCCCAGAGATCTACAAAGCTGCTGGTTCTGTACTTATCGTGAAGCTCACTGAGTTGTTCCAGTCCTTTTGGAAGCAAGGATCCATTCCTCAGGAACTTAAAAATGCTTCCGTTGTACACCTCTGCAAGAAGGGCAGTTGGCAAGTATGCACCGAATCAGGGCAATTGGTAAGTACCACCAAGGAATCTCACTGTTCTCCACCACAGGAAGAACCCTCGCAAGAGTCCTGCGAAATTGTCTGGTTACTCATCTGGAGTTGGGCCTGCTTCCAGAGTCACACTGTGGCTTCCGCAAAGACCACGAGACTATCTCAATCAATCTCTTAATTCTTCCTTGAATTGCTAAAACATTGTCCCTTTTGATTCATTTTACATCAATTTGGTCAAAATAAATCATAAGTCCTTGGGCTTTTTTTCCTATGTAAAAAGTACTTTATAAATGTAAATGACTTGATCCTAGAGCAGTTTATTATTCCAGTGAAAATCCACTTCTTATTGTTTCTGACAAAACTTATTGAAGTTTTGTTTCACGTGGAAGGGTTGAACAAAAATTTGCATCTTTCAGCAATAGTAAATGTATTTCAAATTATTGAAGTTAAGCAAAAGTGTTTAAATCCTTTTTGGATGATGTAGAATGTATGCAGTTGTCTATTGTTGGACTTGTGTATTGTTCTATTTTAGCAAGTGTGCTTGTGCTGAAGCAATTTGAATATTGCACGTAATTCATTCATTCATAGTGCTTAAGGTTTTGAAGAGATTAGGATTCTTAAACTTGCTAACTGTTAAAGACTGTTCTGAACATAGAACATTACAGCACAGAACAGGCCCTCTGGCCTTCGATGTTGCGCCGACCAATATGAAAAGCAATGCCCCTCCAAACTAAACCATTCCCTTCTCTTCCATATACCTATCAACTAACCGCTTAAACGCCACCAAACTTGGCGCATCTACAACTGCTGCAGGCAGGGCATTCCACTCCCTAACCACCCTTTGGGTAAAGAACCTACCTCTGATATCCGTCCTATAACTATCACCCCTTAATTTAAAGCTGTGTCCCCTCGTGCTAGCTTTCTCCATCCTAGGAAAAAGGCTATCACTGTCCACCCTATCTAAACCTCTAATCATCTTATATGTTTCGATCAGGTCCCCTCTTAGCCTCCTCCTTTCTAACGAAAACAACCTCAAATCCCTCAGCCTCTCCTCATAAGACCTGCCCTCCATACCAGGCAACATCCTGGTAAACCTCCTCTGTACCCTCTCCAATGCCTCCACATCTTTCTTATAATGTGGGGACCAGAACTGCACCCAATACTCCAAGTGCGGCCGCACTAGAGTTTTGTACAGTTGCAACATGACGTTGCGGCTCCGAAATTCAATCCCTCTACCAATAAAAGCCAAGACTCCATATGCCTTCTTAACAACCTTCTCGACCTGACTGCCTACTTTCAGGGATCTATGCACATACACACCAAGATCCCTCTGTTTATCTAGACTACTAAGAATCCTACCATTTGCCCTCTACTCTACACATTTATTATTTCTGCCGTAGTGCATTACCTCTCACTTTTCCACATTAAACTCCATTTGCCACCTCTCGGCCCAGCTCTGCAACTTGTCCAAGTCCCTCTGCAAACTATAACACCCCTCTTCACTATCTACCACTCCACCGACTTTAGTGTCATCTGCAAATTTACTAATCCATCCTTCAATACCTCATCCAGATCATTTATAAAAATTACAAACAGCAGGGGCCCCAAAACAGACCCCTGAGGTACACCACTTGTCACCGAACTCCACGATGAATATCTCCCATCAACCACCACCCTCTTCTTCTATCTGCTAGCCAATTCCTAACCCAATTAGCTAAATCACCCTCTATCCCATACATCTGCATTTTCTGCAGAAGTCTTCATGGGCCACCTTATCAAACGCCTTACTAAAGTCCATATATACCACATCAACCGCCTTAACCCCATCCACCTCCTTAGTCACTTTTTCAAAAAACTCAATGAGGTTAGTAAGGCACGACCTACCCTTCACAAAACCATGCTGACTATCCCCAATCAATTCATTTCTCTCTAAATAACTATAAATCCTATCCCTAATTATTCTCTCCAATACTTTGCCCACAACAGAAGTAAGACTCACTGGCCTATAATTCCCTGGAAGGTCTCTCTTCCCCTTCTTAAACAATGGGACCACATTCGCTATCCTCCAGTCCTCCGGAACCACACCCGTAACCAACGAGGACCTGAAGATCAGAGCCAGAGGCTCCGCAATCTCCTCTCTTGCCTCCCAGAGAATCCTAGGGTAAATCCCGTCCGGCCCAGGGGACTTATCCAACTTCAAACCCTCGAATATCTAGCACATCCTCCCTATCTACTTTGATACCTTCCAGCTTGCTACCCTGTACCTCAGTGTTCTCCATAACTACATTTACATCACCCTGCGTGAATACCGAAGAGAAATATTTATTCAGTACCTCTCCAATCTCTTCGGGCTCCACGCACAACTTCCCACTGCTGTCTATGACTGGCCCTAATCTCGCCCTAACCAATCTTCTATTCTTAACATATCTAAAGAAAGCTTTAGGATTCTCCTTATCCTTTCAGCCAAAGTCTTCTCATGTCCTCTCTTAGCTCTCCTCAATTCACTCTTTAGCTCCCTCCTGGCTAATCTATAGCTATCCATTGCACTAACCGAGCCATCAAGCCTCATCCTGACATAAGCCTCCTTTTTCCTTTTAACCAGCAAATCAACTTTTTTCGTACACCAAGGTTCTCTTACTCGACCATTTCCTCCTTGCCTGACAGGGACATACTTATCAAGGACTCGCAGCAGCTGCTCCTTGAATAAGCTCCACATTCCAGATGTTCCCAGTCCCTGTAGTTTCCTAGTCCAATCTATGCACCCTAATTCTCTCCTGATGGCCTCATAATTACCCTTCCCCCAGCTATAACTACTGCCCCCAGCTTCGTGCCTATCCCTATCCATCACTAAGGTGAACGTAACCGAATTGTGGTCACTATCACCAAAATGTTCACTAACTTCCAAGCCTAACACCTGGTCTGGCTCATTGCCCAGCACCAAATCCAATGTAGCCTCACCTCTAGTTGGCCTATCTACATACTGAGTCAAAAAACCTTCCTGCACACTTTGTACGAAAACTGACCCCTCTAACGAGCTAGAGCTATAGCTATTCCAATCAATATTAGTAAAGTTAAAGAACAAAGAACAGTACAGCACAGGAACCAAGCCCTTCAGCTCTGATCATTGTGTGGAGTTTGCATATTCTTGCCGGTTCTGATCCATGAGGCACACCACTGGTCATAGGACTCCAGGTTGAAAAACAATTCTCTACAACCACCCTCTGGCTTCTGTCAATAAGTCAATTTTGTATCTATTTAGATACCTCACTATGGATTCGTAGATTTAACCTTACACAACAACCTACCACGCAGTACCTTGTCAAAGGCCTTGCAAAAGTCAATGCAGATAACATCAACTGCACTGCCCTCATCGATCATCTTGGTTACCCCTTCAAAAACTCAGTCAATTTTGTGAGACATGATTTTCCACTCTCAAAGCCATGCTGCCTGTCCTTAATCAGTACTTGTGAGTCTAAATGCCTTTGGATCCTGTTTCTCAAAATACTTTCCAACTATTTACCCACCATAGAAGTGAGGCCCACTGGCATCTAGTTCCCAGGCTTTTCCCTGCAACCCCTTTTAAACAAAGGCACAACGTTTGCCACTCTCCAATCTTCAGATACCTCACCCGTGACTGTCAGTGATTCAAATACCTCAGCTAGGGGTCCCGCAATTCCCTCCTAGCCTCTCACAATGTCCTGGGATTATGCTTCATCAGATCCCAGGGATTTATCTACCTTGATGTGTCTTAAGATTTGCAGCACCACTTCCTCTGAAATATGTGTGCTCCTCAAGACATTGCTATTTATTTCCCCAAGTTCCATAACATCCATGATTTTCTCAACAGTAAATACTGATGATAAATGTTCATTTAGGAACTCGCCCATCTCTTACAAATCTTCACATAGATGACCTTCTTGCTCCTTAAAAGGCCCTACTCCCTCCCTTGTTATTCTTTTGCCGTTTGTGTATTTGTAAAAACTCTTTGGATTCCCCTTTGCCTTATCTGCCAAAACAATCTCGTGTCTCCTTTTTCCACTCCTGATTTCTCTCTCAACTCTACTCCTACACGCCCTATACTCTTTTTAAAGAGATTCGTTTGATCCCAGCTGCCTATGCATGTCATGTGCCTCTTTCTTTTTCTTGACCAGGGCCTCAGTATCCCGAATCATCCAGGATTTCCCTACTTCTGCCTGCCTTGCCCTTCACTAAAGAGAAATGTGTTTACCCTGAATCCTGGTTAACACACTTTTGAAAGCATGCCACTTAGCAGATGTCCCTTTGCCTTCCCCCAATTAATCATTCTGAAGGATCTCTGCATCCTTGTCACAGTTCACCTCCCACCCAACTTGGTATCATCTGCGAACTTTGAGATGTTATATTTTGTTCTCTCATCCAAATCATTAATATCAATAGTTGGGGTCCCAGCACCAATCCCTGTGGCATCCACTAGTTACTGCCTGCCAATTTTAAAAACACCCATTAATTCCTACTCTGTTTCCTCTCTGCCAACCAGTTTTCTATCCTTCTCAATATATTTCTCCCAGTCCCATACAGTTTACTCTTGTGCAATGATCTCAAAAGCTTTCTGCAAATCCAAAAATGCCACATCTATTGGTTCCCCCTTGTCAACTCTACGAGTTACATCTTCAAAGAAATCCAATGGATTTGTCAAGCATGATCTTCCCTTCATAAATCCATGCTGACTGTCCAATCTTGCCACTGCTTTCTAAATACTGTGCTGTAAAATCCTTAATGAATTCAAGAATTTTCCCTACCACTGACATTACGTTAACTGGCCTAGAATTCCCTGTTTTCTCTCCACCTCCCTTTTTGAATATTGGAGTGACACTAGCTACCTTCCTATCCGTATGGACTGTTCCAGAGTCTGTAGAATCCTGGAAGGTGGCCATCAGTGCATCCGCTATTTCTAGAGTCACTTCCTTAAGTATTCTGGGATGTAGGTTATCAGGCTCTGGGAATTTATCTGCCTTCAATCCCATCAATTTTCCTATCACCGTTCCCCTATTAATGTTGATCTTCCTCAGTTCTTCCTTCTCTCTAAATCACTCCAACATTTTTGGCATTTGATTTGTGTCCTCTTGTGAAGACAGAACCAAAGTATGTATTCAGTTGCTCGCCCATTTCTTTGTCCTCTATTATACATTCCCCCATTTCTGTCAGTAGAGGACCTACATTTCTCTTCACATATTTATAGAAACTCTTAGTGTAAATCTTATGCAAGTTTACTTTCATACTGTATTTTCCCCTTCTTAATCAATTCCTTGGGTTTTCTTTGCTGAATTCTAAACTGCTTCCAATCGTTAGACCTATTATTTTTGTTGGCCAATCTATATGCTTCTTCTTTAGATCGGATAATCTCTAATTTCCTTTGTAAGCCTTGCATTGGCTCTCTTAGCCATTTTGCTGTAGTTCCTTGAATGTTTGCCATTGCCTATCCACTGTCATCCCTTTAAGTAACTCCCCAGCCTATCAAGGCTAACTCATACCACATGTCCACATAGTGTTTATTAAAATTTAGCACCCTAGTCTTCGAATCGCCTACTTCACTCTTCATCTTAATAAAAAAATTCTATTACGTTATGGTCACTTATTCCCAAGGGGTCTCGTACAGCTTGATTGGTAATGATTCCCTTCACATTACACAGTACCCAGTTTAAGATGGCCTGTTCTCTCGTTGGTTCCTCCACATATTAGTCAAGAAAACCATCCCATGTGCATTCCAGGAATTCGTCCTCCAAGGCATTGTGTCTAATTTGATTTACCAATCTATGTGCAAATTAAAATCACGCATGATCACTGATATTCCCTTATCACATGCATCTCTAATTTTGTGCTTAATGCCATTCCCAACATCACCACCGTAGTTTGAGGATCTATATATGACAACATCTAATGTTTTTTGCCCCTTGATATTTCTCAACTCTAGCCATACAAACTCCACATCAGAGCTAATATCCTTTCTCACTATTGTGTTAATTTCTTTAACCAGTAGTACCACTCCACCACCTTTTCTTTTATACCTGTCCTTCCTAAATATTGCATATTCTGGGATATTCAATTCATACCCTTGGTCACTCTGCGGCCATGTTTCTGTAATCCCAATTATATTGTACCCATTTACGTCTGTCCGCACTATTAATTCATCCACTTTATTGCAAATGCCCTGCGCATTAAGGCACTTGAGCATTTGTGGGAATAGGGCCTGGGTAGGATCGCTGTCAGTGCAGGCCGATGGGCCAAATGGCACTTCCTGCACTATAGGGACTCTAAAACTATCTGCACTAAGAAAAGGATAAATTATTTAAATGAAAACTAACCACAAGTCTGTATTTCGCAAAGGGCTCGTTGGACTGGCTGATGTCTGTTTTCAAATTTCTTAGATATGGGAGTTGTAGAACATAGAACATAGAACATTACAGCACAGAACAGGCCCTTCGGCCTTCGATGTTGTGCCGACCAAAATAAAAAGCAATGCCCCTCCAAACTAAACCATTCCCTTCTCTTCCATATACTTATCAACTAACCTCTTAAACGCCACCAAACTTGGCGCATCTATAACAGCTGCAGGCAGGGCATTCCACTCCCTAATCACTCTTTGAGGAAAGAACCTACCTCTGATATCCGTCCTATAACTCATACCCTTAATTTAAAGCTGTGTCCCCTCGTGCTAGCTTTCTCCATCCTAGGAAAAAGGCTATCACTGTCCACCCTATCTAAACCTCTAATCATCTTGTATGCTTCAATAAGATCCCCTCTTAGCCGCCTCCTTTCTAACGAAAACAACCTCAAATCCCTCAGCCTCTCTTCATAAGACCTGCCCTCCCTACCAGGCCACATCCTGGTAAACCTCCTCTGTACCCTCTCCAATGCCTCCACATCTTTCTTATAAGGTGGGGACCAGAACTGCACACAATACTCCAAGTGCGGCCGCACTAGAGTTTTGTACAGTTGCAACATGATGCTGCAGCTCCTAAATTCAATCCCCCTACCAATAAAAGCTAAGACTCCATATGGCTTCTTAACAACTTTATCCACTTGACTGCCTACTTTCAGGGATCTATTGACACATACACCAAGATCCTTCTGTTCTCAACACTATTAAGAGCCCTACCATTAGCCCTATACTCTACACATTTATTGTTCCTGCCAAAGTGCATTACCTCACACTTTTCCACATTAAAATCCATTTGCCACCTCTCGGCCCAGCTCTGCAACTTGTCCAAGTCACTCTGTAAACTAAAACACCCCTCTTCACTATCTACCACACCACCAACTTTAGTATCATCTGCAAAATTACTGATCCATCCCTCAATACCCTCATCCAGATCATTTATAAAAATTACAAACAGCAGGGGCCCCAAAACAGACCCCTGAGGCACACCACTCGTCACCGAACTCCACGAAGAAGATCTCCCATCAACCACCACCCTCTGTCTTCTATCTGCCAGCCAATTTCTAATCCAATTAGCTAAATCACCCTCTATTCCACACATCTGCATTTTCTGTAGAAGTCTTCCATGGGCCACCTTATCAAACGCATTACTAAAGTCCATATATACTACATCAACCGCCTTACCCCCATCCACCTCTCTGGTCACTTTCTGAAAAAACTCAATGAGGTTAGTAAGGCATGACCTACCCTTCACGAAACCATGCTGACTGTCCCCAATCAATTCATTTCTCTCTAAATAACTATAAATCCTATCCCTAATAATTCTCTCCAATACCTTGCCCACAACAGAAGTAAGACTCACTGGCCTATAATTCCCTGGAAGGTCTCTATTCCCCTTCTTAAACAATGGGACCACATTCGCTATCCTCCAGTCCTCCGGAACCACACCCGTAACCAACGACGACCTGAAGATCAGAGCCAGAGCTCTGCAATCGCCTCTCTTGCCTCCCAGAGAATCCTAGGGTAAATCCCGTCCGGCCCAGGGGACTTATCCAACTTCAAACCCTCGAGAATTTCTAACACATTTCCTCCCTATCTACTACAATACTTCCCAATTTGCAACCCTGTACCTCATTGCTCTCCATAGCTACATTTCCAGCACTCTGCGTGAATACCGAAGAGAAATATTTATTCAGTGCCTCACCAATCTCTTCAGCCTCCACGCACAACTTCCCACTGCTGTCTATGACTGGCCCTAATCTTGCCCTAACCAATCTTCTATTCTTAACATATCGAAAGAAAGCTTTAGGATTCTCCTTAATCCTATCAGCCAACATCTTCTCGTGTCCCCTCTTAGCTCTTGTGATAGCCAGCATCAATCAGCTGTGAAACAGACAAAGTGGCCAATGCTCAGAGGCACTCTGACGATATAGCATGAATGATGTAAATGTGTGGACTGTAACTTGTGTTGATTTTCTTAACCTTTTAAGGAAGCATTGAATGTGGTGCTGTGTACTTTAAAACATGTAACTTGTACATCTTAAAAGATGTACAAATTACACTAAATTTGGCACTTTGGAATGAATTAATAATCAATGTTTTGCCATAAATATATGTAGTATGTAATGGTAAAGTAGCAATGGCCCCAGATGACTGAAGGCTGCTCTCCTCTTTTTGAGGGGCAGAGCTGACTTGGTGGTGATTTAACCTGAGTGTCACCATACCTCGGGTGAGGAGCAAGGTTGAGAAGGCAGGCCTTCATGAATAACCTGACCCTTATAGGAATTGAACCTGCACTGTTGGCATTGCACCTACCAGCTGTCCAGCCAGCCTATGTGTAAATCTTGATGAGATCTTATGAAGGGGAGGCCGTGCCTCACCAATTTGATCAAGTTTTTCAAGGAAGTGATGAAGATGATTGATGAGAGTAGGGTAGTGTGTGTTGTCTACATGAACTTCACTAAGGCCTTTGACAAGGTTCCTTATGGCAGACTGGTGTAGAAGGTGAAGTTGCATGCGATCAGAAGTGAGCTGGCAAGGTGAATACAAAACTAGCTCGATCAAAGTAGTAAGAAGTCTCACAACAACAGGTTAAAGTCCAATAGGTTTATTTGGTAGTAACGCCATTGGCTTTCAGAATGCTGCTCCTTCGTCAGGTGAGTGGAGAGTTCGCAAAAGCACACACAGTTTACAGAATACTGATTAGAATGTGAGTCCTTACAGCTGATCTGCTATCAAGTCTTAAAAGATGCAAACAATGTGAGTGGAGATAGCATTAAGCATGGGTTAGAGAGATGTATATTGCCTCTAGACAGGACATTAAATGAAATGTTGTAAGTTCAGGCAAGTCATGGGGGTTACAGATAGTGTGACATAAACACAAGATCCTGGTTGAGGCCATCCTTGTATGCGGAACTTGGCTGTCAGTTTCTGCTCAGCAACTCTGCGCTGTTGTATGTCGTGAAGGCCGCCTTCCAGAATGTTTACCTAAAGATCAGAGGCTGAATGCCCGTGACCACTGAAGTATTCGCCAGTAGGAGGGGAACAGTCTTGCCTGGTGATTGTGGAGCAGTGTTCGTTCATCCATTGTTGTAGCATCTGGATGGTCTTCTTAATGTACCATACCTCGAGACGTCTTTTCCTGCAGCGTATCAGTAGATATGTTGGCCAATTTGCAAGAGTATGTGCCATGTACCTGGTGGATGGTGTTCTCACGTGAGATGATGGCATCCATGTTGATGATCTGGCCTGTCTTGCAGAGGTTGCTGTGGCAGGGTTGTGTAGTGTTGTGGTCACCCTTCTCCTGAAGGCTGGGTAGTTTGCTGCGGACAGTGGTCTGTTTGAGGTTGTACGGTTGTTTGAAGACAAGAAGTGGGGGTGTAAGGATGGTCCTGGTGAGATATTCGTCTTCATCAATGATGTGTTGAAGACTCCGGAGAAGATATCATAACTTCTCTGCTCCGGGGAAGTACTCGGTCAAAGAAAACAGTAACAGTGGAAGGGTGCATTTCTGAATGGAGGGCTGTGACAAGTGGTGCTCCTCAGGGATCAGTGCTGGGACCTTTGCTTTTTTACCAGGATGGAAGAGTCAGTTACTAGGGGGCATAGATTTAAGGTGCGAGGGGCAAATTTTAAGAGAGATGTAGGAGGCAGATTTTACAGAGTGGTGGGTGCCTGGAACTCATTGCTGGGGGAGGTAATAGAAGTGAATATGGTAGTGACTTTAAGGGGCGTCTTAACAAGTACATCAATGAGATGTGAATAGAGGGATATGGTCCCCGTAGGCAGTTTTAGTTAAGTCGGGCAGTATGGTCGGTGCAGGCTTGGAGGGCCTGAGGGCCTATTCCTGTGCTGTAATCTTCATTGTTCTTTGTCTTGGACTGTGAAGATGATAAGGATATTATCCTCTGGAAATCTACTGCAGCTCAACCTAATTCTTCCTTCAATTATCCTCAATCAATGTGCAGTTAAGAGATGTGATCAAGAAAGGCAGACTTTCTTTCCTGATTCTCCCTGCTTTTGTATGGTCGTATTCAGGACAATAGTTACCCTCATTTCAAACTGACTGACCTTAATTTGAGTCATATAAAATAATTGGTATTTATTCTCTACCTAATACTCTTGATGGCATCAAGGATTAACCTCATGATGTTGGACTTTGTGGGCCAACATAGAGAATGGCAGTTCTCTTCTTGAAAGAAATTAGTGATCTGGTTAGATTTTTACAACTCATGCCACTTTTATCTATTGATAGCCCACACATCACATGCTACTAAATTTAGTTTAACAGTTTGTCCTGATGGGATTTATGTCCACAACGCTGAATTTTATTAAGGCCGTAATTTCATTGATTCCAGCAAAAGTAGATATACACTAGTTTGGACTTGTTTGAGTCAATGTGGTTGTGCATTTCTCTGAATTGTGACAAATAGTCTGTGCTGAATTATTTAGCACAAGATTCAATTTTTGATATTAATTCTCATAATTTCAGTGATTCTGTGAATCAGAACAATGCTCAGAAAAGGGTATGGCAGTGTCACTGACTGCCAAATCAATTCAGCGTTAAGTCCAGTTTTGTGATTGGTTTAGAGAGCCTGGCTATTGAGAACAGACTGTTGAATGCTCTGTGTCTGATCAATGTCATTAGAGCCTCCTTGCGGAGCACTGTCTGACTAATCAGTGTGAACCTCTTTAGGGATCAACTATTGTCAGTTTATGCTTTGGGATAAGATTTATTTCCTAAATGGTCACATGATTAAAAAAATAGATGTTTGAAGCTCAGATACAATTGTGGTATATTTTTCACTGTTGTGTTGTACTATTCACTCGTTAAGCTATGTTAATGTGACACAATTAAGTTTTGCAGAGAAACTCAGAACAGGTGAAATTACAATTCCACTTCGGTTGTTAAATATTTTCGGAGCTACTAGATCCTACTGATGAATATCCCTATTTCACCCGTTCGAAGTGATATTCAAGACTTGCCCTTTGTTGTTTGTTAATAGGGGAGAGGAATGTTTCTAGAATTCCCAGAGTCATTTCAAAAGCAAGTGCCAAAACCCCACACATCTGTTTAAAAATAGCAGACACAAAACACCTTCCCTGAAGTGGGCACCCCAGTCCCAGAAGAATAGATTGTTTATTGCACCTATATATTCAGGTACATTTATACTGGTGTGCTCTTTTGAGGTAGATTAAAGCTTTGAACATCAAACACAATGGTCTCTTTATTGTGATATTTTTCCTTGCAAGCCTCCATTTGCCACTAACAGTGCTGGAGGCATTGGTAAGGGAATGATTCAAAGAATGGAGACCTTGCAGTGATACACAGCTAATTGCATTGTAGATTCTATGATGCCTGCACCAATGGCAATCCTACCTGGGCACTATCTCTGTAATCCCACATTTACCTTCCCAATTCCCCTGACACTAAGGGGTAATTTATCATGGTTAACAACCTAACTCTCTCATCTTTGGACTGTGGGAGAAAACTGGAGCAGACAAAAGTAGAACATGCAAACTCCACACAGACAGTTAACTGAAACAGGAATCAAACCCGGGTCCCTGGCACTGAGGGTATCAGTGCTAACCATTGTGCCACCATTCCATCCTGTCCAATATATTGAGAAGCAATGTGTATAGAGAACCCAGGCTCATAGTTCAGGAAACTGCATGTGTTTAAAAAAAAAAGGAACTGTAGTGGTTCAGTAATATGAAGGTTGTTTCGAAAACCTAATTCCTTTCTTGCCTGGTAACACTCAGTTGTGATGGAGAGAGGTTTCCATTTGATCTCACAAGATAAACCTGTTAACCGGCTGTCATTTAGTTCTGTAGCTATGTCACTTAATGTGGCAGTTAGTAATAGAGTACACTGGTCCTGACAACTGTTGCTACAAAAAACATCAGCATGGCTGATGTATGCCTTTAATATAATGAAAACCTGACAGTCTGACTTATGGGGAAAAGTCACATGATAAAAACCATTCACGATTTGGTAGAAGCTGACCAAAGACGAGCTATCCCAGAATTTTAACAAGTACTTTGGCAGGAATAACAAATGCGGAAAAGTGTGAGGTAATTCACTTTGGCAAGAATAACAAATGTGTGGAGTATAGGGCTAATGGTAGGACTCTTAATAGTGTTGATGAACAGAGGGATCTTGGTGTATGTGTGCATAGATCCCTGAAAGTTGGCAATCAAGTCGATAAGGTTGTTAAGAAGGCATACGGAGTCTTAGCTTTTATTGGTAGGGGATTGAATTTCGGAACCGCAACGTCATGTTGCAACTGTACAAAACTCTAGTGCGGCCGCACTTGGAGTATTGTGTGCAGTTCTGGTCCCCACATTATAAGAAAGATGTGGAGGCATTGGAGAGGGTACAGAGGAGGTTTACCAGGATGTTGCTGGTATGGAGGGCAGGTCTTATGAAGAGAGGCTGAGGGATTTGAGGTTGTTTTCGTTGGAAAGAAGGCGACTAAGAGGAGACCTTATTGAAACATATAAGATGATTAGAGTTTAGATAGGGTGGACAGTGATAGCCTTTTTCCTAGGATGGAGATAGCTAGCACGAGGGCACATAGCTTTAAATTAAGGGGTGGTGGTTTTAGGACAGATGTCAGAGGTAGGTTCTTTACCCAGAGGGTGGTAAGGGTATGGAATGCCTTGCCTGCGTCAGTTGTAGATGCGCCAAGTTTGGTGGCGTTTAAGAGGTTAGTAGATAAGTTTATGGATGGAAAGGGAATGGTTTAGGTTAGAGAGTCACTGCTTGTTCCTAATTGGTTGGCGCAACATCGAGGGCCGAAGGGCCTGTTCTGCGCTGTAATGTTCTATGTTCTAAGTGCCAGTAAACATGTAGAACAGCATAGAATGGGGTTCCTGAATGGAGAAGGTAGGAAGCAATGTACTGCTCAAGACAAAGGAAAGGAAATCATCAGTAATGGAAGATGCTAGCAAGTGGCACTTAAAGCCAATAACCTGCTCATCTATGTTCGAGTGATACTTGCTAGCATCTTCATCACTGATTATTACAAATTTATTAATAGGGTGGTATAATTCATCAACAATCTCAATATAAAAGCACTTTGCAGCTAAATTTTGCTAAATACCTGTGAGGAAATTGCAGTTTTGTGGGCAAAACCTGAGCTTCTGACTAAACCACTGTTTGTGTACCGTACACCAGATACAACTGTGGTTCAACTGTGTCTGACCGCCACCTATCTTTTGAAGGCAAATTAGGGATGGGCAATGAATGCTGACCTTGCCAGATTTGCTCATATCCCATTAATAAAACCAGTTTGGGCAAGAACCCTTAGGAAGAATATTCTGTTTTAGAAAAATATTAAAGCCGATGTGAAAAGAAGCCTGATCTAGCTTAAAGTTATTATCCAAATTATCTACTGCCAGATCATCACCCAAATTTTCTTGCAGCAATATTGGGAGAAATTAAGCCACTGCATTCTGTTGCTGCTATTTACATGCTCTGAATTTAATTCCATCTGCATCCCTCACAATTAACAAGCTAAGGTTGGAAGTGTGCAACCTTTGACTTTCTCTGCTTGGCTGTCAGCTAAGTCGTCTTCCCAACATCTGTTCTTGGGACCACCTTCTAGTCTGTAATACCTGTCAGCTTCACCTTTACCACTCTGTCCCCATCCCCCTTTTGACTTATGACAAATTTGCTTCTTCATCTCCTCAATTCAAACATTAATTTATCTCTGTGTTTTCAGTACTCCATATCCAAATCCCATTCCCCATTCACTTATGTAATTATCTAGCCTATGGTGTACCAGCAAATTAACTTTAACATCTGCCTTTGTTTTAAATCGAGCAAACCCTTTCTCCGTTTTGCCTCTGTAGTTCCCAGTGCTTAATAAATTATTGAAAAACCATCCTGGTGGCAAATGCAGAATTGTGGTGGTGATACAAATAAAACGAATACTTGTAATGAATGATATAATTGCAGACAACTATAAAAATAAGATTAAGATGCAAAATAAAGGATTGTACAAGAATGATTTAAAGAGTAAGATATTGGGCTGTCTCATAGTTTATTTGTTACATAATTCATAGAGTCATAGAAACAGTAGTGAGAAAGAGGCCATTTGGCCCATTGAGTCTGCAATGAGCACAATCCCACCCAGGCCTTATCCCTGTCTCCCTACATATTTACTCGCTAATTCCTCTAACTTGCACATCTCAAGACACTAAACCATGGCCAATCAATCTAATCGACATGTCTTTGGACTGTGGGAGAAAACTGGAGCACCCAGAGAAAACCCACGCAGACATGAGGAGAATGTGCAAACTCCACACAGACAGAGACCAAAGCTGGGAATCAAGCTCAGTTCCCTGGAGCTGTGAAGCAGCAATGCTAACCACTGTGCTGCCCCTATTCACTTGTGGAATAATGTGTCTTTCTCCTTTACTCCACTGCACATTTACTTTTATAAGTGACATGTTTCCACTGCATGGGAACCTTCAATGTGATATAAGTCGTTGACAATCTGTGTTAGTGATGCACTAAATTCAATT
This sequence comes from Sphyrna mokarran, assembly GCA_024679065.1. NCBI lineage: Eukaryota > Metazoa > Chordata > Chondrichthyes > Carcharhiniformes > Carcharhinidae > Sphyrna > Sphyrna mokarran. The sequence continues at coordinate 55,970,550 of JAGIQG010000015.1, forward strand.
GTGAATTCTCTTATTGAGAGAACAGGAATGCTGTCAGGTCATCCTTCTATTATTTTATGGATTTTAATTTACAGTAAATAGTTCCATGAATGGGCAAGGTTTTGGGTGTGACATGGTGTGGTGTCCATAGAGACAGATGCCGTGAGGCATAGATGCAAAGTAGTCCTCACATGATTATTGCTATCAAAGCCAGGTACTCTAATCTGGAGCTGCTGAGGAATGGTATAGAGATGCCGGCATTGAACTGGGGTAAACTTCTTACTGTTGCTGAGGAATGCCAGTTATCATGAAATGTATCCGTCTACACCATCCCACTGGATTTTTCTGCTTCAAATACTCAACAAAAATTAGTCTCAGTGAATACCCTCAGATCATGTAGACACTAGCATCTTACTGTGTTTAGTATTCACTCCATTTTGGTATTGGTAAAATGCATTCAACCATCACACACACGTTCTCTAAATTTCCTTCCCCTGTCTGTCACCTCAAAAACTAATCCTTGCTCATTTTGACCTTCACAGCATCATCTGTGGCTTAGTGATAATATTCTTTGCTTACTGGGTCATATGATTTAAGCCCCTGTCCAGTCTGATACTGCTAGTGCGTTACTGCATGACATGCACTGTCGGAGCTACTGATTCAAAACTACTGGCAGCACTATTTGAAAAAGAATAGTGGAGATTTCAGTGAGGCTGATGTTTAGCCCTCAACAAATATGTAAAACAGAAAGTAGTTAGTTTCTTAATTGCTGTTAATGGGAGTTTACTGTGTACAAGTTGATTGCTGAATTTTCTACATCATAGCAGGGAGTACACTTCAAAAATATCCAGACAAAAATATCATGTTACATTGTGTATGGAGATACATAACCGAAAGATGATATATATATATATATATATATATACACATATATAATAGCACGCCTAATTTATCTAATTCTTCAATTAGAATTTCCAAATATTCATTGAAGAATGTTCCTCAAATTGATTACAAATGTCCAAAAATGGGAAGGACCCAATTTTCGGTGACAAAATACATAGTAAGCTTTATGTTCACTGTATAGTATTGAGTTTTGTTTTTCCCTAGATGTGTGTAATATCTTGTCCCATTTGAAGTGTGCCAAAAGTTGCAGGGTGTAGATGCAGGTTTATTGTCCCAGTCATGGCTTTGTTGAATGTTGTTGTAGGAAAGCAAAGTCCATAAAATATATATTTTGAAATACAAACCAAAAATGAGATGTTTTCTTTAACTGGCATGTGGACACTTGTGTCTGTAGACTGATCTACACATCAGTTAAAGAATCAGTCAAGGCAAGAGAGTTATGATGAGCAGAAATCTTAAATGAAATCCTAGTTTGCATTAATCAAACAATTTATAATTATAGGTCATTCCAAGTAATTAAGAAAACAAAAGAATTATTTGAATGACTGTCAATGATTTTAAGATATAAGCTGCATTCAAACAATGAATGTTTTGTCTATGCATTGTTCAGTAACATAGCTGCAAGGTATTTTACCTACAGAACTACTGACTATTTTTGTAAAGTTAAGGTGGCTGTACAGTCACTTTGCATACCTGTGTTAATTTCCAGAGCAATAGAATTGAAAAAGTCATACTGTATCAAATTCATATAAAACCTTGGCCAGAACACACTTGAATACTGTGCGCAGTTCTCGTCTCCATATTATAAAAATATAGAGGCACTGGAAAAGGTGCAAAATAGGTATTCGTGGATTATTCTAGAACTGAGAAGCTTTAACTGTCAGGAAAGGATTTACTTGCTGGAGCTGTTCTTTGTTTTTCTCCTGAAAAGATTCAGACATAACATTATGGAGGCTTTGGGAGATTGAAAGGGTTTGGTAGGGGTCAACTGCTATGAGTATAGAAATGGATCCATTTGTGGAGAGTCAATGTAAGAGGCCCAAAGATAGGGGAGTCTAAAACTAGAGGGCATAGGTTTAAAGTGAGAGGGGGGAGATACAAAAGGGTCCAGAGGGGCAATTTTTTCACACGGGGATGGTGAATGCCTGGAACAAGCTGCCAGAGGTAGTAGTAGAGGCAGATGCAATTTTGGCTTTTTAAAAGCATTTAGGCAGTTACATGTATAAGATGGCAATTGAGGGACATGGACCACATGCAGGCAATTGGGACCAGTCTTAATGGTTTTAAAAAAAGGGTGGCATGGACAAGTTGGATAGAAAGGCCTGTTTCCATGCTGTAAAACTCTGAATCTAAGATAGTCAGTCACTAAGAAATTCAATAAGGAATTTGTGGACACCACTTTATCCAAATAAATTTTAAATGTGGAATTTGCTACCAGCTGGAGTCATTAAGACAAGTAACTTAGATGCATTTAAGAGAAAACAGAATAAGCACTTGAAGGAGAAAAGAATAGGATGAGGGTAGATGAAGGAGGGGTCTTGTGAAAGCACAGAACAGTTGAACTGAATGGCCAGTTTTGGTGTTCCATGTAACATGCAATGTTGATTTTTTTTTTTATTAAGCAACACAGCACGGGAAACAGGCCCTTCGGCCCAACGAGCCCGCGCCGCCGTCATACCAAATACATTATCCTATTTTAGTATTCCTATATAATAATATATATATTATTCCTAATATGGAAAATTTTCACCATAGGGACAATTTGTTTCCCAATCAGCCTAAGAGCGAATTTTTGGGTTGTGGGAGGAAACCGGAGCGCCCGGAGAAACCCCACGCAACCACGGGGAGAACGCGCAAACTCCCGCAGACACCGGCCCAATTCCAAGTGTCTGCACAGCCACATCGATAGTCTCTGAGCTGTCATGGTGCCCTTCAGATGGTCCACATAAAGCACTCATTTACGACATGAGGTACCAGGCAACCCATGAATCAACATCCCAGAGCTGTACCCGCACCACCTGCCAAATGCATGCTCAAAGTATGGACCGAATTACCTGTGGAAAAAAGCCGTAGTTAAACAGTCCTAATATATCCCTCTATCTGCATACCGCTCATGTGGCTGTCCAAGAGACCCTTAAACAGCCCCAGCGTGCCTGCTCCCACCACCTTACTCGGCAGAAATGTATGGTCTGTATGCGTGTTCACTCCCTTTTATTCCTGAGCCTTATGAATGTTTATTATTGTCTGAGACAATTACCCTCTCTGCCCTCCCTGAGCCTTGTGAATGTCTATTATTGTCTGAGACAATTACCTACCTACCTACCCACCCACACTCACTCACTCCCCTTCCCTCCCTGTCAGTCCATCCCCATCTACACTCTAATTTATCTTGCTAACTTCATTCCCTTTCCCTACCTCTGTGCATATGTCTTTCTGTCTCTTCTTCCCCGACTCTCGCCTTCTCTCTCCTATTCTACTCTTACCAGCAAACCTCAGTGATCTGTCTACCTCTGGTTGTTGTATTTTGTAATAATAAGGAACATCCAATATTCAATCTTAAAATAAAGCAATCTATGCCTGGATGTAGCTAGACCTTGACAACATTGAGGCTTGGACTGAAAAATGGAAGTAAGTTAGAACGTTCAGCATCTGAAGGATGCTGGAACCGCACAGATTAACGCCCAGAATTCCAACCCTTTTCCCTACGCATTTCTCAGTGCAAGATAATGGTCATCTTCAACAAGAGTAGATCTCATCATGGCCCCCAGACATTCAACAGATTTACGATTGGTGGATGTCCTCCACCATCGATATCCTGGGAGATAGTATTGATCAGAAAATTTAACTGCACCAGCCATAAATCTGTGGCTGCAAGAACAGATCCAAGGCTAGGATTTCAACAGAGTAACTTACCCTTGACTTCCCAAAGCCTGCTCATCAGCTATGGGTCACAAGTCTGTGAAGAGCTCGATACCTATACAAAGCACCCTATTTGAATGACCTATCCGCTGCCTGAAACATACATCCTCCATCACTGGCACCCAAGTGCCAGTAGTGAGTGCCATCTATGAGATGCACTGCAGTAACTCCCTAATGTCGCTTTTCCAAGCCTACAATCTCTACTATCCAGAAATACAAGGCTTTTATATTTTCTTGCAACTTTTCAATCAAATCATGATACAAAATTTGTATTAGCAAATGTTGTTTTTTCAGATCTGGTAGCAGTGCTATGCCCTAAGGGTCCATTGCGTATTCTAGTTGAGACTGCCCAAGAGAGAAATGAACCAATATTTCCAGCTCTGATCTATTCCTGTAAGTTGGTATTAGTTTTTTTCTTTTTGATTATTTAATTAACAGTCTCCATTCATTGGGTTAACTCTCCTGTTTGCTCTTTTACAGCAACAATGGTATGGTTGGTTAACATGGCAGATACTGATCAAGAAGCCAGGCCAAGTGCTCCAAATGATTCTGGTTCAAAACCATCTGGTGAGTTCAACATTCGTATTTGCCAAGCTCTATAGAGAAGTTTGAAATAAAGTAAAATTTAAAAATTCACTACGTAAGTTATGTAATTAAACAATGCAAATCCAGTGCAGTGTTTCAGCATGTGTAAAACTGCCCTGCTTCTTTGTTTTACTGCTGCTTTTAATTTCTAAACAATGTTTATATAACATTGTTTCTTTCAATTATCATGTGCCCAAATAGCAGAGGAAGCTTTACTTTTTTGCAATAAACAATAATCTAAACTTTTTTAAGTTGCTTAGGTTTATAAAACAGATCAAAAGGAAACACCTGATATAAATAAAAGTAATTATGCTTTCTCCCATCATCAACCTTGGTTATTGCAATTGATGTTTAAAAGTGTATGTCGTATACTCTGATCAGATGGGAAAGATGTGAAAATGTCGACATTGGACTGGGATAAGCACAGTAAGAAGTCTCACAACAGCAGGTTAAACTCCAACAGGTTTATTTGGCAGCACAAGCTTTCGGAACACTGTCCCTTCATCAGATGAGTGGGAGTTGTGTTTACAAACTGGGCATATACAGACACAACTCAATTTACAAGAAAATATTTGGAATGAGTTTTTACAGTAATCAAGCCTTAAAGGTACAGATAAGAAAGGGCCAAGAACAAGTGAGAGGTGTGTATTGTCTCCATCCAGGACAGTTGGTGAGATTTTGCAAACCTAGACAGGTCATGGGGGTTACAGAGTGTGACATGAACCCATGCTCCCAGTTGAGGAACTTGGCTATCAGTTTCTGCACAGCAATTCTGCATTGTCATGTGACATGAAAGCCACCTTGGAGAACGCTTATCAGAAAATCAGAGGCTGAATGTCCATGGCTGCTGAAGTGTTCTCTGACAGGAAGGGAACACTGCTGCCTGATGATCATCGAGTGGTGTTCATTCATCTGTTGTCGCAGGCATCTCCATGGTCTCCCTAATGTACCATGTCTTGGGACATCCTTCCCTGCAGCATATCAGGTAGACAACATTGGCCAATTTGCAAGAGTATGTACCATGTACTAGTGGATGGTATTCTTGTGTAAGGTAATGGCATCCATGTAGATGATCTGGCACGCCTTGGAGATGGTCCACACCTCTTTAACTTATGTTTAACCCTCTCTCCATTCATTGTCTGTATCTTTAAGACTTGGTTACCTGGAAAGATTCGCATTCCAACCATTATCTTGTAAATTGAGTTTGTGTCTATGCCCCATTTGTAAACACAACTCCATTCAACTGATGAAGGGGCAGTACTCCGCAAGCTTGTGCTGCCAAATAAACCTATTGGACTTGAATTTGGTGTTGACACTCTGTATAGATGGGAAAGCACAGTGGCACACTGGCACTACTAACTCCGCGCCAGGAATCCAGATTCGAAAATGGTCAAGGGTACCTGTCTGCGGAGTTTGCGCATTCTCCATGTGTGTGGGGATTTCTTCCAGATGTTCCGATTTCTCCTCTCAGTCCAGAGGTGTGTAGGTTAGGTGGATTAGCAATGGTAAATGTGCGGGATTATGAGGTTGGATTCGCTTGGGGGAGATGCTGTTTGAGGAATCTGTGCAGACTATATGGGCTGAATTGGTCTCTTCCTTCACAGTAAGAATTCTGTGCTTCTCAGGTGTCGGTCCTCCTTTTCTCTCTCTCTCTCTTTTTCTTCCTGCCCTCCCCTTGTGTCTCTGTCTCTATGTCTTTCTCTCTCTCTCTCTACTAACCCCCCCATCCACCTTGGATCTCTCGACCGGATTGCTCCCACCCCAGCGTCATTGTCGTGTTTCCACCCCCCAACCCCGTTTTAGTGCTACCTCTGTTTTGAATGGAGTAAAATGATACGGGGAAAATTGTGTTCACTCAGATAATTGGTGGAGTGTGGAAGAATTTTCCTGAACTGGTGGAGGCGAGTTCAATTGACGTATTCAAATTGGAATAGGATTGCTATTGGAAAGAAAAGAATGTGCCACGTTATTGTGATAATGCAGGGGAGTGGGTCAGATAGAATGCTCTTTCAGAGGGCCAGTGCTGACTTGATGGGCTGAATGGCTTCTACATTATAAATATTGTCAATCTGTTGTGAATTTTAAGATATGAATCAACTATAATTATTAGAGAGTTGAGCAAGCTGTTTTACATAGAACATAGAACATAGAACAATACAGCACAGAACAGGCCCTTCGGCCTTCGATGTTGTGCCGACCAAAATAAAAAGCAATGCCCCTCCTAACTAAACCATTCCCTTCTCATCCATATACTTATCAACTAACCTCTTAAACGCCACCAAACTTGGCGCATCTACAACAGCTGCAGGCAGGGCATTCCACTCCCTAATCACTCTTTGAGTAAAGAACCTACCTCTGATATCCGTCCTATAACTCATACCCCTTAATTTAAAGTTGTGTCCCCTCGTGCTAGCTTTTTCCATCCTAGGAAAAAGGCTATCACTGTCCACCCTATCCAAACCTCTAATCATCTTATATGCTTCAATAAGATCCCCTCTTAGCCGCCTCCTTTCTAACGAAAACAACCTCAAATCCTTCAACCTCTCTTCATAGGACCTGCCCTCCATACCAGGCAACATCCTGGTAAACCTCCTCTGTACCCTCTCCAATGCCTCCACATCTTTCTTATAATGTGGCGACCAGAACTGCACACAATACTCCAAGTGCGGCCGCACTAGAGTTTTGTACAGTTGCAACATGATGCTGCGGCTCCTAAATTCAATCCCCCTACCAATAAAAGCTAAGACTCCATATGCCTTCTTAACAACTTTATCCACTTGACTGCCTACTTTCAGGGATCTATTGACACATACACCAAGATCCTTCTGTTCCTCAACACTATTAAGAGCCCTACCATTAGCCCTATACTCTACACATTTATTGTTCCTGCCAAAGTGCATTACCTCACACTTTTCCACATTAAACTCCATTTGCCACCTCTCGGCCCAGCTCTGCAACTTGTCCAAGTCACTCTGTAAACTATAACACCCCTCTTCACTATCTACCACTCCACCGACTTTAGTGTCATCTGCAAATTTACTGATCCATCCCTCAATACCCTCATCCAGATCATTTATAAAAATTACAAACAGCAGGGGCCCCAAAACAGACCCCTGAGGCACACCACTCGTCACCGAACTCCACGATGAATATCTCCCATCAACCACCACCCTCTGTCTTCTATCTGCCAGCCAATTTCTAATCCAATTAGCTAAATCACCCTCTATTCCACACATCTGCATTTTCTGTAGAAGTCTTCCATGGGCCACCTTATCAAAAGCCTTACTAAAGTCCATATATCCTACATCAACCGCCTTACCCCCATCCCCCTCTCTGGTCACTTTCTCAAAAAACTCAATGAGGTTAGTAAGGCATGACCTACCCTTCACGAAACCATGCTGACTATCCCCAATCAATTCATTTCTCTCTAAATAACTATAAATCCTATCCCTAATAATTCTCTCCAATACCTTGCCCACCACAGAAGTAAGACTCACTGGCCTATAATTCCCCGGAAGGTCTCTCTTCCCCTTCTTAAACAATGGGACCACATTCGCCATCCTCCAGTCCTCCGGAACCACACCCGTAACCAACGAGGACCTGAAGGAATGAAGAGTTTTGAATGGGAGTTTTGAAAGGAATCTCCAATTGGGACTAGCTATAGAAGATGCTTGGAGATTAAATTGATGCATTTTGGGAGAAAGAATGTAGGGGGGAGGTATATGATAAAGAGTAGACCTATTAAGAGTATAGAAATGCAGAGGGACCTGGGGGTGCAGGTGCACAAGTCTCTGAAGGTGGCAGAGCAAGTGGAGAAGGTTGTGAAGAAAGCATATAGTATGCTAGCCTTTATAGGAAGGGGTATAGAGTACAAGAGCTGGCCTTTAATGTTGCAGTTGTATAAAACGTGGTTAGACCTCATTTGGAATACTGCGTCCAGTTCTGGTCGCCTTACTACCGGAAGGACGTGGAGACTCTGGAGAGAGTGCAGAGGAGGTTTACCAGGATGCTGCCTGGTATGGAAGGTCTGAGTTATGAGGAGAGTTAGGCAAATTGGGACTGTTTTCCTTAGAAAGACATAGACTTAGAGGAGATCTAATAGAGGTGTACAAGATTATGAGGGGTATAGATAGAGTAAACAGGGTTAAGCTTTTTCCTAGGATGGACCCGAATAGCACGAGGGGTCATGGGCTTAGGGTGAGGAGGGTAAGGTATAATTTGGATGCTAGAGGGAGTTTTTTTACACAGAGGGTGGTGGGGGTATGAAATGCACTGACAAGTAAAGTGGTGGAGGCAGGTAGTCTGGAGTCATTTAAGAAATACTTAGATGGACGCATGAACAGAATGGGAATGGAGGAGTATAGAAAACTGATTTAAAATAGGGATCATGAGCCTTGGGAGTCACTGGGAAATGTGTAAATAGATGATATTGATGTACTTGTTTTTATCCTACAGGTGCTTTGGTCCACCTTGTTGTCTAACAAGGGGCATACACACAATGGGTCGTGAGAGGGCTGCTCTTGGATTTTTTTTTGAGAGTATCCTAGTGCTTCACGTTGTTAGTGTACGCTTGACCTGGACCATTTGATGGGCAACACGACAGCTCAGTGACTATCGCTGTGCTGTGCAGATACATGGATTTGGGCCTGTGTCTGTGGGAGTTTGCGCATTCTCCCCGTGCTTGCGTGGGTTTTCTCCGGGTGCTCCGGTTTCCTCCCACATCCCAAAGATGTGCTCTTAGGCTAATTGGCAAAACAAATTCTCCCTAAATTGTCTCAAATTTGGTTTTTAATCCATAGATCTATAAACATAGACAGGGATCGCGAGTAGAGGTGGGAACATCGGGGTGGCGGCGCGGGCTCATTGGGACGAAGGGCCTGTTTCTCATGCTGTTTTTTCTTTGTTTTTGTTGTTCTTTGTTCTTTGATCTTTGTTCTTTAAATTGTCACAGGTTTATTAAATTAATTACAATAAGTGCAAAATTGTAATACTTGGTGGAAGCAGTCAGTTCACTTTGGATCATTGCACACAACATCAGGTTAACTGCAGCACCATCTCTTGGGCTATTGACCAAAGTCTAACTTCCTCTTCATGCCATGCAGTTGACATACCCAAACTCTGATTCAGACAATAATCAGTCCCTGATTGGTTATGGCTTGTCTATAATTCTATAGAATTATAGATCATAATTCTATCTCCTTCACCCTTGCATTGGAAAAGGATAGGATCAGGCAGGCTAGGAAGGTGTTTGTCTGGAATAAGGGGAAACATGAAGACATCAGGCAGATGTTGGGGCGAATAAACTGGAAGGAGGTGTTCTTGGGGAAAAGCACAGAAGGAAGGTGGCAGATATTCAAGGAATGCTTGTCTGGAGCTTTGCACGACAACGTTCCGGTGAGACAAGGAGGTTTTGGTAGGACGCAGGAACCGTGGTGCACGAAGGCTGTGGTGAACATAGAGGAAGAAAAGAAAGGTGTATAAAAGGTTCAAAGAGCTAGGAGATGTTGGGGATCTAGAGAAGTATAAGGCTTATAGAAGAGAGCTTAAAAAGGAAATTAGGAGAGCCAGAAGGGGTCATGAGAAGGCCTTGGCTGGTAGGATTAAGGAGAATCCCAAGGCCTTCTACAAATATGTGAAAAGTAAAAGGATGAGAAGAGAAGGGATAGGACCTATAAAAGGTGAAGGGGGAAAAGTCTGTATGGAACCGGAAGAAATGGCAGAGGTGCTTAATGAGTACTTTGCCTCAGTATTCACGGTGGAAAGTGATCTGGGAGGATGCACTACAAGTTTGCGGCAGACTGAAAAGATTGAGTATGTAGATATTAAGGAAGCGGATGTGTTAGAACTTTTAAATGCTATCAAGATAGACAAGTCTCCGGGACCAGATGGGATGTACCCCAGGTTATTGTGGGAGGTGAGGGATGTCATTGCAGAGCCCCTGGCGATGATCTTTGCGTCGTCGATGGAGACGGGAGAGGTTCCGGAGGATTGGAGGATTGCGGATGTGGTCCCTATTTTCAAGAAAGGGAACAGGGATAGTCCTGGAAATTACCGACCGGTGAGTCTGACCTCAGTGGTTGGTAAGCTGATGGAGAGGCTTCTGAGGGACAAGATTTACGAGCATTTGGAGAAGTTTAGGTTGATTAGAAATAGTCAGCATGGTTTTGTAAAAGGCAGGTCATGCCTTACGAGCTTAATTGAGTTCTTCGAAAATGTGACTGAACACATTGACGAAGGAAGAGCAGTGGACGTGGTGTACGTGGACTTCAGCAAGGCATTTGACAAGGTCCCACATGCAAGACTTCTTGAGAAGGTGAGAGGCCATGGGATCCAAGGGGCTTTGGCCTTGTGGATCCAGAACTGGCTTGCCTGCAGAAGGCAGAGGGTGGTTGTGGATGGCTCTTTTTCTGCATGGAGGTCGGTCACCAGTGGAGTGCCCCAGGGATCTGTTCTAGGACCCTTGCTGTTTGTCATTTTCATAAATGACCTGGATGAGGAAGTGGAGGGATGGGTGAGTAAGTTCGCCGATGACACGAAGGTCGGTGGTGTTGTGGATGATCTGGAGGGATGTCAGAAGTTGCAGCATGACATCGACAGGATGCAAGACTGGGCGGAGAAGTG